>BLKR01004330.1:0-112256 GCA_011170035.1 Teleogryllus occipitalis
TAAAACACTTTAGTTTCTAAATAGCACTGGATTTGTTAACATGTTAAATTTTCGGAAAATCCTATCTGATTTTCCGAACTTTGTGTAAATCACAAAAATTATTTTAAGACATTTCTTGCAAAACATAATATTCTCCATCATTCGAAGTTTCCCTGCGTGACAGTAGATCCTCAATTCCCTTCACAATTTCACCACGAATCAGCATGGATAACTTCCGTACCTAACCTCACAATGGCCCGGTGCACTGGACAGTTTAGGGCGCCCTGGGTCCGTGTCGATGTGCGAATGGAACATGCGCTTCTTTGCACTGGTGCGCCCTAGCGGTCGAATGGAACACGAAAGCTGCCCTGAGTGCGCGCTGAGTGCACACCAGTGCGGCGAATGGAAAACGCTATTAGACTTCTGCGTAGTGATGTCTTCACGGGCACCATAACCAAACACTTCACGAAGAGGCGTGGCTGAACAGCTGTTGCGGCGGAGGGATACTTCTTCGAATTACATGTGATGTTCACTTGTTTAGCGAACTGTCACTTTGGCTCATTCTTAGTGCGCGAAGGAAGGCTGCTCACCCTGACGCGGCGCAGCTCGGAGCGCATGAGGCGCAGCTCGGCGCGCAGCTGCGCGAGGCCGAGGGCGAGGGCGGCGTCGGGGCGCAGGGCGAGGCGCGCGTCGGCGGGGGGCGCCGGCAGCTGGCGTGACGCGGGCAGCGCCGCCCGCCCCGAGGCCCCCTCCAGGCTCAGTCCCAGCAGCGCGCACGCCGCCAGCAACGCCGCGCACCCTGCGCACACGCCGCCCGACGCACTCACTTTGCTTTCTAGGCACACTTGCTTTTTAATATATATATATATATATATATATATATATATATATATATATATATATATATATATATATATATATATATATATATACAGGGTGAGTCAGTCACGTAACTTTAGCACCTCCTGTAACTTTTGAACGGTTGAAGATATTGAAATGCAGTTTTCACGAGAGTGCATGAGAAAATAGGGCTAACTAATACCTGTACTTATTTCTGTTTTATCACTTTTTTTACGAGATATTTGAGGTAACTTTGTTTTTTTCAAATGGAACTATACATATTTTTTTCAGTCTATCATAAAGAGCGTAAAAAGACGAATCCAATGATATACATATTGTCATATGTTAGATAAAGATTTTTTTTGAGAAATTTTGATTCTTTTGCGACCAGTTCTTAACGGATATTTTGAATGTAACAGACCGCCACCGAAGGTCACGCAGCGCTCCCACCAGCAAGCGCGCGCTCGGGGAAGGGAAGGGATCTGGTAGTTCCACCATTAATTAGACTCAAGGTAACATTAAATGACATTAATAACTAGTGGTGTTAAAACAGCACTATTTTCTCGCCCGTGTTTTCACGCAAAACTTTGCTAAAAGTATTCCAATCTTCGAAAAATTGTACATAAACTTATTTCAAAATCTTTAAGAAACAGATTTCATTAAGGGGAAAACTCTATCTTCGTAATTGTAGTTGTTGGAAGACTTCGAAAAAAATTTGAATTTTTGCAATTTTCGAAAAATCTGTTTTCAAGCATGAGACACACACCATTCTCTTAAACGTCGTTCACACTATTCAACAACAAAATTTAATCAAAAAAGACGGAGCAATTTTTTGAAAATGTCCTAGGTGCTTCTTGTAAAGAACTCCCAAAAATTAAAATATCGGTTTGAAATTTAAGGGGCTTCAACATCAGTCAGATCGATAGGGAACATCAATTTTGGAGAAAATCAGCTGAACAGTTCAGCCGCTAGCGTTGTTCACAGACAGACGGACAGACACGTTTTGCCGTCATTCGATTTTTCGGTATCAAGGGCCCATAAAACACGGATTTTGGCTAAAACACGTGTTAGAGGACATTTTTTCTAACTTTATCAACTGGATTTATCCACTTTTTATAACCAGGGCCCTGTAATAAGACTTTTTCTGCCGAAAATTCGCGCAGCATTATATAACTTTCTCTCTACTGCATCAGCGGTAGCGAGAAAGTAAAAATAAATAAATTTGGCTAAAAAATGCGGATATGACCTTTGTGATTAGCACGGTGGAATTATTTTCGTGAGTGATAATCGCATCACAATTTTCGTGTGTTAAATCAGATATGAGGGAAAGGTCTGTGCTTATACTGCAAGTCAGGTACTCAGAAGCCCAGTACTTTATTTTCCGGCAATGCAAATGAAAATAGTGTTCTTTGTCGTTTCTGTCTGTTCTTTCGTTTCTTCTGGGAATTCCTTGCTTCAATAGGACGTAACATCTCTTTCCAATGTTCGAGGATAAGAGTTCAGTAAGAGGAATGACGCTGAGGAAATAATATGTACAGTTTTTGTTGTATCGTCTTATTGATACTTTATTCAAGATATGCACATGTGTATTTTAAGATATCAACCATTGTAGCTTTTCCACGTTACATTTTTCCGATAAAACTTCAAAAATACATTTGCATTGTAAATAAGTGGAGCATTTAAATGTAAAATCTAACGAAATTACTTTTTAACATTCTCATTCACACTGTTTAAATCAACCGTACCCGTCGACGAATTTATTTTGAAATTGCTTGACTGTAGATGACTGGAGGAATAACATTTATCTGACATTTCAGACAATGAGTTGTTTCCGCCTAACTTGCCTTTCTGAAAGAGGAATATATTTAGCATAAATCGCTACAGGCCCGTTGTGGATAGAATTGCATGAGAAATACATTCTACTTTTTTTTGACAAGCCCATTGGTATTGAATTCACACACGCATCACAGCAATTACTTTAAGTAATTATTAAGTAATTTATTATTAAATTTTGAAGAAATTAGTAGGTGCACTGCTTAAAACTGTACATGTTCTTTTACGGGAGCTAAACTAAAATACATAATGTCGTTTTGATGCAGCTAAACCAAATTATTCATACCGTTATTTTTATGAGAAAACTGAAAGACAGAATGTGAGTAATCCATGTTAAGAGCGAACTTATGAGTGTTTCTCAGGAAAGTCGCACAAGGAAGATCTAGGAGACAAAATAGTTGGGTAATTTCCCTTGTCTTTAACGTATAACCGTAATTACAAAAACGATCAGGACTTGTGGATTGATTAACAATGGATTCAGTAAGTTATTTTGAGCCTTTCAAGATGCCAAGAATTAAAAAAACGATTTGGCGATTATATTTAATATTCGAACAAATATTCCTACATTATAACAAAGTAAATGACCCGAACTTGGGGGTACTTTACATGAAGGCCCTGGCATATATTCTTTCATGCTAGCAAGCTACAACTTCACTAAGTAAATGCTGACGGTCCTTGCTTCGCTTCTCGACTCTAATGTAGTTTCACCCCAACTACCCGCCCCGATAAAACGCAACCCAGCTTTTGCAAGAAAAGAAAGCCCGTTTTCAGTAAGTAAATAAAAAGAAAATGAAGAATTACACATAATATTCACAAGGCAGGTCCTTCGCAAAAAGCCACTCCATTTTTTTCTTCTTTTTTATTTCGTCGCGTATTTCATCGCAGACAATTACATTAGCGGCGCACCGCACCTTTCCTCATCGCCGAGCGAGTGAACGCGGGAGAACTCGACTCCGGCACGCCCCAAATTGCGCTTTCAGCGCTGACAGCGCTCTCGTGCAGAATGGCCTTTCCGAATGCACGCTGATTGCGCTGATGACGTCACAGCGTTTGCGGTCGTTCTGCCGCTCGCTCCAGCCACACACACACGCGCGCGCGCGCGCGCGCGAGCTACGCGCGGTAACGACACGATTGCTCGCCGTCGCCCCTGTTCCCGCCGCGGTTTCGCCATCTTTTTCGGTTTGTGTTCTTCCTTGTGGCAGCGATTGTTTAGGTTCTGCTGAAGGCTTGGGCTGCTTGAAATGAATGATTGATTACTAGGGCGTCAATGACCATGGTCGTTGGTCCTTTACGTGTAGTGCATTTTTTTATCACGGGAGGTGGCGGTGTTCTTCTTCCGCTGCATGGTGAGAGGTCTCCGGCATATTTATCGGCTTGCGGGGTTTTCTCCATCCAGATATCTCCCGCCAAGATTGGGTCACCACCAAAGCTGGGTCAAGCTCTAAGCTCCCGACTGTGTAGTGCATGTAAGTGTAAGTAAGGGGTGAGAATAAGACAAGGAAGAGGAAGAATGGATCACGAGCAGTCCGTGGCATATTTGTTACGTTACTACTCCGGCATTAGCCAGGTGGTGATTGAAGAAACCACGAAAAACTACCGATCACAGCACCCGGCCGCTAGATTTCTCCTCCAGACAGCGACTGAATTCGTTACAGCTAATTGCGAAAATTCTGCAACCGTCGGGACTCGAACCTAAGGACTTCCAGTCAGAAGTGACATCAGTTAATGCTCTGAGCCAGCTCAGGCGATTAAAAGTAAAAAGTTATCGTTTGCCGCTTTGCCATAACTCGAAATTTGGCTCTTTTGAATTATTAATACGAAAAAATAGGCTTCCCGAGACATTCAGCTAGTACACTGCGCGAGTCACAAATGTCTCGATGTTACATCATGATTCTTTGAGATATCTCAACTTCCAAAGTGAATCCTGATAACTTGTTTTTAAGGGTACTATTATTACAGGACATGAGAATATAAAAGCGTCTTGAAATTAAAGATTTTACCCCTTATTTTCACATTAAAGCAGCAACTCGGCTTACTATAATTCGTCGATGTTTGGAAGACGCACAAATAATGGTCTAATTGATTTAAAGCATTTAAGAAAATGTAATAAATGAATTTGATTCTATAGCTTGGAAATAAATACTGTTTTCCGCTTATAATTCTACAGGCTGTTAAATTAAAATGTAAACGAAGGCAAAATCGGGGTGGACAAAAAAAATCATGAAACTCGCACGGAGGGAGTGTTATGTATGACATAAAGGTTTCTAGCTGATTATCTTGCTGAATACGGGTTTGTGAATTCATGTCGAAATGTGAAATACACATCCATGACGAAAATCTCGTTAACGATCGTTTCGGACTAGCGTAGCTTTGACAGAAAAAATCCGCTTGCCTGTTGTAAGCGCAAATCATAACACGCAGTCGTGCGACTAATGGGTATGTAAAGAGAAACACGCTATTCAGAGCTCTGGCACAAACTTGGCCGAGATCCACATGGCGTGACTGTCATGTTGATTTGGGGGCACATGGGCCACTGATTCTCACTTCTCCAGTTGTATTTTCATCATTGCATTGACTTGGAACACAAGTATTGAAATATGCTTCCTTGTCAAATCTGCCAGCGTCAATAGCCGAATCACTTAACTGCGCTCCGTGAAGTCATGGAAATTAAGCAACTCGAGACACCACAGATTCCTAGACGGATGACCGTCCTGGAACCCCAATTACTAACGGCGCCGAATTCCTGATCGAAGTGATAAAAGGCACCGACTGTGACGTGACGAGACAGAATTTCAACGGAGGGTTACTTCGCTAACGCTCATACCCAAGAAGGGCACACACTATCACAATAAAGGTAATATGACATATTGTCAATAACATGCGATATAATTGGGATAGTATTTCCCACTGTCTAACTTTACAGACTAACAATACTCATTTCTACTCTGCAAACTTGCGCTACAGAATTTATATCCAGTAAAGAAAGGAAACATCAAATGATAGTATGCTGTTTTGACATATAAAATAAAATTGACTCCATCGAGGATAATAACTCCTGAGGAAACGCGTCTCTAATAATAACATGTATTGTCAATAACCTATTATCAAAGTTACCTAAAAATACGGAATTTTGCTGTCTTAAAACGGGCCACCACCATGTTTGCTGCCAATGGTAAATTTGCTGTACCCATTCTAGAAAATAGTTATCTACAAAATGTTGTATTTTGCACCCCAGTCTCACCTTAATTCATTAACACTAATAGATCGCATCGTGTATCGTTATTTAGAGCAGATTTGCTTTTTAATTGTCACTGTTCGCTATTTCCCGGGAAAGCCAATGATCAGTTCTCACTTGATCGCCAGCCTCTTGGCAGGAAAAATGCAGGTTTATACATGAGTATACGTGATATACGTGCATTTCCATGAGAGAATATACATCCTGCATTATTATTATTATCATGACTCGGGATAACAAAGCAATACTCAATAATATTTTGTGCTTCAGAACGCCATGAGGCAAAGAGGGAATCTTCTCCTATATTATTTCAGTAGTATAGATAACTTTTGCGGCGCTCTCACACGCAACCAATCTTTGTAAATGAGGTCTCTAAAGAAAGAGAATTTCACGGAGACGTAACGAATTGTATTTAAAAATATGAAGGATTTGTTTAAAAAGATGCATCTAAATATTCATGTCAAATGAAAAACTCTCAACAAACCGCAACACTCAGGCAAAATTTTGAATCTATATTATTAAATAACTTCTAAACGAAGCGTTTCTGGGCCTTCAAAACCAAAATTTTGAGGTCAAAGGCCTCAAGGAAACCATCCTCACTCCGTAATCTTCAGAATGAGATCTTGAACATTCCATCCCATTTCTGCTGGTTCAACGCTTCTCGATTTTACCCCATTTGTTCAGAATCCGTAGAATCTGTAACTGTATGTGAAATTAAACTAAATACTTGATATTTTTTACGCGACTGAATTTCACAGGTGTACTTCTGTGCGCGGTAATAACGTTAAATAAGAATAGTTTGTATTGACAAAGGTGTATTGTATTGTTATCATCAATTACAAGGAGACATATAGAACAAGTGACGGGGGATAAGAGGGTCTTGAAGAAAAATATATATTACAGTCTTAATATGGAAATGGAAAACAGGAAAGAGGGTGGGATTTAACTTGCGAGAGTTCTCGCACGGGTACGCTAGTATTTTATAATTTCCTTTAAAAATACACCCGGACGCTTTCTTTGTCCTACAAAAAGAGGACGTGTCTGGGGGAAAAAGAGGACATGTGGTAACCCTAATGAAGCGAGACTCACCCGCCAGAGCGACGAGGGCCCATCGCAGCGTCTTTATGGTGCGCCTGGTGCGGCCCGCCCCGTCGCTACCGTCTCCACCTGCCCGTCCTCCCCGCTGCTCTTCTTGCTCTTCCAGCAAAGAGGTGGGGGACGGCGGAAAGACGGTGCGGCCAGGGTACGGGATCCTACAGTCCACGTCGGTCGTGTCTGCTACGTCATGCTCTGAAAGAAATACATTTCGTTATGATTTGGAAGTTGTCTTTCTAACTTGGTTTTATTTTCACAAGCTGATTTTTGTAATCGGCGAACACGCTAATGAAGGTGAAGAGTCGACTAGAAAATTAATTTTTGAATACTGACTTTGAAAAATTGAAATATTGTTTATATGCCACATTTGTTTCGCAGATACTAGAGAATTGTTGGGTTTTTGATTTAGCCTCTTTTCTGTGAGGGGCAGCTGATCAACGGTAAGGGAGCGATTAATGTTAGGTGACAAAGTCGTTCGCGATATTTTTTGATAACGTTACCCCTAATAATTATATATTCCGGTGTTCCTTGTACCATTTAATGTTTTCTCGGTATCTGCGGCTACTGGCTTGAATATAATATTATATTCGCCTAATACACTGATATTAGGAATGACATATGAAGTTACGTGCCTTTTGGATAATTCTGCAGAAAAGTAGTTTTCATCCATACTGACCAATCTTCAGTGACGCAACGATGGGAAGTGTCTCATTGGCCTTCAGCTCTCCCAGAAGCCGACGAAACATATTCATAAGTATAGCATTAACTAATTTTTTGTAGTAAAGAAAGTCATTCAACATCTCAATTGAATACTTCATAATTAACTATAAATTAGCAAAAAAAATTAATTCAGCATAAATAAATGAAATTTACTTTATAGAAAACATCAAGACAGCTAGGCACTACACCTATTCCCCCTGAAAAATCTTGGTTACGTGACTGTCAATCACACATTTTTAACACAAAGCAATGCTTACGTGTGCATTTTTGCTTATGCGTGCATTCTTCCATTTGTAACTTAATTCATCTGAGAATAAACTTATTTTAAAGCAAATTCTTTGGATGAGCCTGAAATTAATACTATTAACAAAAAAGTATCAAAACTCAAAAGACAAAACTTCAGGAACGAACAGACAGAACAGATGAAATACAAGCTATGGAGACAAGCCTGGATTCAGAGTGGTACGAGTGCGTATTTTATTTTGCAGTTGCGCTAAATAGGTGATGTATTCAACTTCTCGTGATGATGAATCAGTTTCCAGTGCGCGCAATTGGCCCTTCGTTCTACTGCAGGCATTAATCATTGAGACTAAAGCAAGGGCAAACGGAGTGATAAATAAATGGCAATTATTTTGAACAAACTGATTAGAATTTAAAAAAAGGGGGAGAGAACGAGAGCTAGAGAGGGAGGGCGAACAAGCGAGAGAGAGAGGAGGGGGAGTGAGGAAGAGAGTGAGAGTGAGGGGAGTGAGGTGGGGATGTGCCAGGCACGGACCTTGCATCCGCCACTGACATCTTCGCATCTACCCAACAGCGACAGACTCACCGGGTGGCGAGCGTCCGCGGGCGAGGGCGCGGCGCGAGGCCGGCGTTGGCGCGGGCGAGCGCGTGGGCGAGTTCCAGGGCGCGGGGCTGGCGCGGGGCTTGGCGAGGCGATGGCGCAGCGACGAGCAGGTGCAGTCGCCGCCCGCCGAGCAGTCCAGGCCGTAGGGCAGCGACGACGCCGACGGCGCCGGCGACCCTACCCGCAAACCCACACCTCTCAGCTTCCCTCTCGCCCGCGCTCGATTCAGGTTTGTTTTTTTTAAAATTTGTTGCGTCTACTTTTGACGCAACGCGTCTCCAAGCCCCTCGGGGGGCGTTGAGCGCTTTGCGCTTCTCGGAGTAATCCTCCATTACTAACAGCGCTTTTTTTGGAGTAATCCTCCGTTAATATTACGTCTGTCGCGTCTCGTCGCAGTCGGTTGTCAAGAGGACCGCCAGGTAGCATCTCCGCGTACGCGCCTTCTACCGCGCGCTCCTGCGTCACTACCCAGCGGCCAGAATTGGGAAGGAGTAAGGATAGGGGTAGGGTTTAGGGCACTTCACAGGGGTTGGACTAGCCCTTGTGAAGCAGCCGAACTCGTTTTGTTGGAACAAATTTCACATGAGATTCGACGGGAATCGAACCCGGATCTGTGGTGAAAGGCTTGCGACTTTGCAATGAACCACGAGTACAAGGGTAAAACAGGTAATGAAGAAAATGCGGTAGAGGTTGTATAAGAAATAGGCGGAGTGAAGGAGAATGTAGAGTTAATCCAATAGGTCCAATTGTAAATAAATATACGAGTACATACTCCGAATGCGTGTTCTGGATACCCGTACGTGTTTCAGCCGAGATATTGTGATAACCGTTGTCTCTGCAGCGTTTTAGATGGAGAAGTCGTAAGTTTTGAGTCCTGACGGTGTCGGATTTACATAATTAGCTAGATAGCTAGGTCGAATTCAGAGTTTTCTCCTATTAACACCAGACGAACGCTGGGGAAGCCAAACAAACGGCGCGTGCCATCTTCCTTCCTCTTCGTGGTCCTATTCTCACCCCTTTCTTACACACACTTACATGGACCACACACATCGGGAGCTAAGAGTTTGCTCCTGTTGGGATCGTGCCCCGCAGGGGGGCAATTCTCACCAAGCTGACGTGTGAGTCGGCGCCCCATCTCATTTTTCAGCGGGTAAGGAACGCTGTCAATTCCCGCGTAATAACATGCACTGCACTTACAGGAATGCTGTCCTAAAATGTTGACGCGCCTGGAACCAATTCTCAGTTTCTCGCTTTTATGCTAATTCATAGTGCATGTGTGAGGCTATACGGAACGACTCGTTCAAAAGTCGCCCAAGAGGCAAGCCTAATCGGAACACCCTCTAGATGAAGCATTTCAAACTGCGCCCCCACGAGTTATTCGCCCTCCTGAGAGGCTCGGTGCTCCTACGAGCACACCGGGAGCGGTAGCTCAGTGCATCAACTGATGTCACTGCAGCGCTTCTAACCGGGAGGTCCTAGGTTACACTCCCCACGGCGGCAGGATTTTCGACACTAGCTTTCCAGCTAGGTCGATTTCAGTCGCTGTCTGAAGGAGAATTCTAGCTGCCGGCTGCTCTGATCGGTAGTTTTCCGTGGTTTCTCCGATCAACACCAGGCGATTGCCGGAGGAGTACCCTACTAAACGGGCCACGGACCGCGCGCGATCTGTCCTTCCCATTCCTTGTCCTATCCTCTCCCCTTACACACACACACTTACACTAATATGCACTACACTACCGCATATTTCGGGAGAGCGGTCGGCAGCTTAGAGCTTGTCCCGGCTGGGGCGGTGCCCCGCTGGTGGGAGAGTCCAGGTTAGGGGGAAACCCCACTAGCCGACGGTAGGTCGGCGCCGGATCTCGCCATCCAGCGGGGGAAGATCACCGCCATCTCCCCGGGAAAAAACATGCACTACACTAACGGGACTAATGACCGAAGTAGTTGACGCGCCCGGAAACACGAAAAAATCAATCAATCAATCCTACGAGCACAGGCCATTTCCTCTGTCTCCGCTCTTACTCCCCCCCAATCCAGAAAGGGGTGTACACGCTGAGTGGGGAATAAAAGATCAGAGTGTCCTCGAAATATCACCAAGAACGGTGGTTTCATAAGAAAATGTTTGCCTGATGTTTTCATCGAACGAACGAAATTTGAATTTGGTTGTATACTGTACTTCTTTTTTACTTTATTCCAAGTTCCTATAAGTTCAACTGCCTATATTTTACGTCAAATTTAGCAAAGACTACTTTGAAAAAACCGTACATGACCTTATTTCAAGGTCTGTTTTTGAATATATTAAAAACATCTCTATCTTCATTATTGTAGTTAAAGGAAGTCGCAGAAAAATTTTAAATTTTTGCATTTTTTGAAAATTTAATTCAAATTGGGTCTGTGCCATTTTATCTATATGAACCTCTATTATAAGAAAAAATATTTGAAACCAATATTGGGAAAATTTTGAAAACATCGTTGGGACTTCATGTAAAATACCCTCTAAAATCAAAATATCCGCTTCAAATTCAAGGAGCTGCGACAACAGCCTGACAGATTGGGGAGTATCAGTTTTGGTGAAAATCCTACCTATGGTTTACTAATACGTTATTGCTTTGATACGGAGCTCGAAATACACTGCGTAAATTACGTAAATTGAGAGAGGATCGTGGTTACGATAGGGTTGCCATAAGCTGAGAAGTAAAAATATGGACGGACATACTACTAGGATTTATTTTCGGAAACTGATATTCACATATATTAATTTATTGGTAATATCCTCATTAGTAATTCATTTTTAGAATAATTTCTGTGTTGTGGTTACGGAAAAAAATTTCACTTCTACTTCATATCAATCACACTTTCTACCTTTGGTAGAAATTCACGATTTCCTTTAATAACTTCAGACAATAGACAACAGGTCAATTGTGAATTCACTTCAATATGTAGTATACTCTTTATATTTTATACTGGCAGTGTATTTGTTCCTAGAGAGTATGCATTTTTCATCAATTAAAAAATTCTCTCAATAGGAGTTGATGTTCTTGGAAGGCAAGATATAACTTCTATTAATTTTTCCAAAATTTAAAGTGCGTTTTGACATGGTTGTTTAAGACGTTAAGTAGACGTATTTCACTTAGCCCCTCTGCATACCAAAGAGCACGCCTAGGTTGATTCGGGCCAGCGTCACAAATATCACATTCACGTCAACGGATCATGCTACGTGATTGGTATTTTGATTTCTCAGCGTAGCCAGCAGGAAGCAATTTACTTGGCCCTCTTTGTTTGAGACAACGGTGTCTTACACTATATAACCTCCTAGAAGCGAACACATATAAAAGGCTGTCCATAAATTACGAGAGGCGATTTTGACGATTTTTCAACTCCCCCCCTTGGTTAAATGTGGTGAGATTTGGCTTGATCCCCTCCTCCTTTCTAATCTCTCATGAGATTTTTCAAAATGCGTATTTTTAATGTAAATACGTTAATTTTTGATTGATTGTATTGGGATTTATTTAAAAACATAATTTGCTTAATTTTATTTATTCGAGACTAGATATTACTAGAATCTAGAAAAGATAGTGCCTGAATTACAATAAATATTATTGCACTTCTAAAAACGCCCGGCAATTTTCCTTTAATTTTTTGTGTAAAAATATACAGGAAATGAGATTTATCTCATTAATGATAAAAAGTAATGGTAATTTTTGTTAGATTCTTTTTCTCGGTATATTCTGCTATTTATTGTAGCATTCACATAACTGTGATAAAATTATTGTGCAACATTTAGCCATATTTTAATATAGAAACGTGTTTTACTTAAAATGTCTCAGTTTTCTCGCAATTTAGCACTGTTTTTAGCGAAAAAAATTACGCGATATTTGCCGAGATCCCCCCTCCCAAGTAAGATAACGTGAGATTCGATTGACCCCCTCCCCTCTCAAGACCTCACGTAAAATATGGATGGCCCCTAACAATAAAATTTTGTTCCTGTATTAACTATAAACGAATATATGGACATTTCGTTTTTTCTTCGACATATTGTATGGACAGGCACGCTGCAATCAAAATACGTGTCCGTGAAAAATACGGACATATGGCAACCCTGTGTCAGTCATTAGTAAAACATTCTACCATTTATTATATCTACAGATTAACAATACCTGCTTGTAAAAGTGAACGGAGCATTTAAACGACTATTTGTAAATAATTAAAAGAGAGTTATTGAATAGTTGTTCTAGAAAAATAAATAATGAATATAAATATAGGCAAATAAATGACAAATTTAGTTTCTCGCATGATTTTTCATTTTTATAAGTTGACAATGCCTAACAGGTTATGTTGAGTTCGGCATCCGTACTTTTCTTTTTTCTACGTTGAATATTAGTCCATATTGTTTACTATGAAAGAGAATTATCGTCAAATAATATGTGGTTGTGTTTGGTACAACATTTTAAGTTAGGGTGGTTTTATCTCTTACCCCAAGAGAAACAGTGGTGACAACAGCATGATTTGTACTGCATAACTCCGAGGCCGAGAGCCAATACTTCCGGTTGCGAGGACTTTTGCACCAGTTTTTTTTTATGAATTACTCCTCAGAACGCCCGGTGTGGTATGTTATATTTAATACCATCCTATTCCTAAAACTAGTGGTGCTAAAACACCACGTACTTTCTCGTCCGTACTTTCACGTAAAATTACTCAAAATTTCGGAACAATGTACTGGACCTTATTTAAAAATTAAAAAAAAACAACAACCGCAAATGAACAACTTCGCACTATCCAACAACAAAATTTAATCGAAATCAACGGAGCCACTTTTTTTTAAATTTGGAAAGTGTCTCAGGGGCTTCATGTAAAGTACCCCCAAAAATAAAATATCGGTTTCCAATTCAATGGGCCGCGACATCGACCAGATCGATTGGGAAATATCAATTTTGGAAAAAATAGGCTGAACGATTTAGCCGTTTGCGTTGTTCACTGACAGACGTTTTGCCGTCATTCAATTTTTGGATATCAAGGACCTACAAAAATGGATTCTGGCTACATCACGTGTTAGAGGATGTTTTCTAAATTTAGCAACTGGATTTATCCATTTTTTTGTTACCAGGGCCCTGTAATAAAAGTTTTTCTGCCGAATATTCGCCATTTTTTCGCGCAGTATTACATTACTAAAACATTAATAAGGTGCGCGATTAGTACTTTCTCTCTACTCCCTATCTTGAAAGTAAAATAAGTACCAAAGAGTATATAAGAGAATAAGTACAATCTGTCAGAACCGTCCAAAAAGGAGACAAGTAGCTAATACGTAATCACAACAAAAAAGACACAAAAACAAAACAAAACAAGAAAGTTCTCATATTTCATTTGATTGATCATACACATTTGTTTTAATATTTTTTGTCCAACAGGGAACAAAATTAACATTTAAAATTCATTTCGTTCTCTAACTTGAATCTGCAGATTGACTAATGGTTCGGCAGTTTTAAAACCTGCAATTCTCGAGGCAGTGGATTTTCGAAAATCTCCAATGCCTTGAGTCTTGAGGCATCCCAAAGTACTTGCCACTCTCGAAACAAAATTCGACAAATCTAGCCTTAATGAGGTCAATAATTGCTCAAATAGATACCTCTGCAAGTATTCGGTAAACAATTGACATTGTTGTTCGTTTCCTTGAGGTGAATCATAAAATTAGTTGATAACATTAGCTCACAGTGGTGCCCAATTACAAATATTCAACAGTGCAGCCCATTTAGGGGGTGGGCTAATAAATAACTCTAGAGCTGTTAGTAACCTTCTAAAGAATCATATAATTTCATTGTTATTAATTCTGAAAGAAATAATTTGATTTATTTTGGTTCTGTTTAGTCCTGAATAGTATTCAGCTTAATATTTTAATGTTTATTCCTGAAGTATTCGTATAATTTCCTAAAACTAATAGTTTTTTCTTACTTTCAAAGAAACAAAACATTTAACAAAAACAAGATTATAACTTATAACACACAAAAGTGATCTACAAACTTAAATGTTATACCTACTTCTTTAATATTACATTTTTAAGTGCAAAGCAAATTATCTGCTGAGAATAATTTGTTTATTTGTAAATTATTATTTAGTCTACTTCTTTTATTGTATTCAAATTTTAATTTTAATATTGTATATTTTATGTTAATGTATTTTAATATATTTTTGGTTAAAATTATACTTGACTTTCAACAAATGTATGTGAGAGGGTATATAAATAAATACTATTAAGATAATATTTGAGGGTAATAATTTATTTGTATTATTGATAGTAACAGGATGCATACTTTCTATGTTCATAAAACTGAGCATCAGAAATTACTGATACTTCTCAATGTACAGAAAATTCCTGTGATTGAAAGCAATGGGAAGAAACAGAAATTGTTGAGTAAATTCTGGAAAAAATGCTATATTAATATTTTCTAGTGTCTCCCCTGAGAACGGAAACTCACAATTAATTTAATTTAAAAGCTCTTTGTTTAATTTCTTTGAATAAATAGCTCTTTTTGCATATTTATAAAATATTTTTGCACTTAAGTCATTCATTCCTATGATGCTATTTCTGATTTTAAAGTAGACTGTAATGCCAGTATTATTTTATAGTACTTAGATTGATTACTACAATTTATGATCTTAATAAGAGCAATTGTATGCTTGTAATTAAAAGATGTGAGAAGTAAGAGTACTCCTAGTATTATAATCTATGAAGAAAGTTTTGTAACCATTGTATAGTAAATTATAGTATTTACCTTTCTTTCTACTGGAGCCTGAAGATGTTGGATTGTTGCAGTACTTGTCAGCAACTTTACCTCTCTCTTTATGTGGAGAATAAACATAACCTGTGGTGACAGATGTACTGTTTTAAAAGACAAATCTTTACTGTACTTACAGGATGATATTCATTGGAAGTCTCTCATACTTGGAACTGGTGACGATGGTGTAGTACAAATACTGCAAACTGAAACATTTTTTTTATTAAAACAATGTTTGTATCCACTGCACATTCTTTTTTCAATGAATTTCTTTTAATCTTTACATATTTAAATGAACAATGTAATTAGAGAAAGGTCACCTGATCTGGGAGAATTATGAGTGTTGGCTTTCTCCTTCTGCCTGGCACTGGTACGCATTTTGGCAGAAAGTGTTACATAGCAGATTGACTAATGGTTCGGCAGTTTTAAAACCTGTACCCACAGCGGGCAATTGCGGTTCGACAAATGAACGGGAATGAGCGTTCGCTTCGGTTTACAATGATCCGTATTATGTGATATACGACGAGGTCGAGTTGGGGATTGGAAACATTCCTAAAGTTCGGGATATATGGCATTTGCCGCAGTGTTATGAATTCTTTTATTTTTCATAGGAATATGAAGCTATCGTTATAACGATCGGTTGCACAGTTGCCAAATCGTGAATGTAGTTCACGATTCTGCCGCTGGATGGCGTTGCATATTTGTTTCTTGCGTTTGAATTGTGAGTTCTCGAAGGGACCGAATGCTAACGGACAAAACCGAATATTCGAAGACCCTCACGGCGCTGGTTGTAAAAGCTAATAGAAAAAGATAAATGACTGAAGCGTTTTTCGAAATCGTTCATTTATTTCACCTCCTATTCCTCGTACTCTCAGGTCAGTTTGCGAGCAAATAAGAAACCTTTATAGTTTCTTTCCTCTTTTGCTGTCATGTTTGTATTAAATAATACGTAAAATATTTGTGGAAGTCATTGATTTATATGTGAGAAATTGTAATAATACTAATTATTATTTAATTATTAAAATTATTATTTATTTGTGAATATTCTAAACATTTTTGTGAAATTGCATTTTTTCTCATTTTATGCGTGTTTAAACAGTAAATAGTAAGTCAAAAACAGTTTTTTCAATGTCTCAACCCTAGAACTGCTCACTGTCTACTGGACCCTAACATTTCAAATTTACATCGAGAGGAAATTTCTAACGACAGCCACATAACGTTGTACTTCCTAGATTTGAATTAAACTATTAGCTTCCCCTGCTACTTAACAGTCTCAGTTGGTGTCAATACTTCGCCGAGGATAAAAGCTAATTCGTTAATGGTGCAACCAGGGTCAACTGAAACCACTGGATAGTTTCTGATTGTTCCGCACACAATAAAGTAGAAATACTCTTTTTCCTAAAACAGGGTTACCAGAATTTTTTTCCCAGCGGAGGACATATTACATTTCTATAGTTCACCGTGTAGAGACAATGTACTCAACAATTCCAAACCATTAATAGTCATTGAAAATCATGTTAGACTTTGTGTCATTAAAAATGAAAGCTTCCAGCTGGATAAGTTCGTCCACGCACTTACCTTTGTTATCCACCAAACAATAAGCATAAATAAGTTTTATATCACAGTAAGCCTAATGATCTATTATGCAGGACATTTATTTGAGTAAAAATGTTGATATTCAAAACATGAAATCCCTTTAAATAGTTGAATTACTTGAAAAATATGTCAGTATTTTTTCAATTCAACAGAACAAAAAGGAGTACATTTCATATAGATTTAACAAAGGAGGGAGGACAATGTTAAAAAAGGAGTACATTTCCTCCAAAAGGAGGACAGATGGCGACCCTACCTAAAATGCTTATCCGATGTGACAGTGGGAATTCATAACATTTTTGTTCCACCTGTATTGCTGTGTGATGATTTCAACGTGTATTTGTTACCATTCTGTTAAAATCTGAAGGAAGGTTATACGTTAAAAATATGATAAATTTTACTTTTTAAATTCAATTTTGGTGTTTTTTCTTGTTTTCATTCATTTTTTTAACTTTCGTGTGATAAATTCCTTTTAGCTGCAGTATTCCTAAATATATGTACTGGATAGGATCTTCAATGGTCTTATCAGGTGTTACACCATATCCTTCGGAAGCGGCAATTTCCCCCTTTTTTAAATGAACAAATTTGCATTTACCGTAACCAAATTTCCTACGTATCTTACTGCTAAATCTGGAGGGAAAGTTAAGAATGTTCTTTTGATTTTACTTATATTTTCAGATCATCCATGCACAACAGATGGTTGATAATTTAGTTGTCGTTTAATCGTGTTGTTGGTTTGTATCCGTACGTTGTGCTACGGAGTGTTTTATTGTGTGAGTTCAATGGCAAGCAGAACCATTGTGCACTTAATGAGTCGCCTTGGAAGATAGGCCTCTCTTCTAATATACTCGATGGATCTGCAGATTACAGACTGATGTTTAGTTGACAAGTGCCGAACTGCGTTCCAGTTCTCCATCATGTGGCGAAGAAAGTTATTTTTTTGTTACTTAGTGTATATTTAGGGCGTCTCATAGAAAGGAAAGTGGAATGGAGTCAAATGTTTTTCTACTGTCGCTGTGTCATGCTGATATTTCTTTTTTTTACTATCTCGCTACCGCCTACGCGGTCGAGAGGAAGTTATGTAATTCTATGGAGGAGAAAAAAAAGCGAATTTTCGGCAGAAAAACTCATTGCCGGATCCTGGAAACGAAAAAGTGGATAAATACAGTATCTAAATTTAGAAAAAATCCCTCTAACATGTGGTGTAGACAGAATCAATGTTTTGTGGGTCCTTGATACTGTAAAATCGATTGACGGCAAAACGTATGTCCGTCTGTATGAGTATTTTTGCATAATTTTATGTCAAATATAGGCAATATTCAGTTTTAAATCGTAGAAAGCGGTCTGTTTATTATTTTTCGTAATTATTGCCCGAAGTATGAAACTAAGAGATCTATATACTGTTGTAAAGTACTATCGTAGTTGTGTGAAAAATACAGTTCCATATTTCACTGCAAATATTCTTATCCGTGATAGAAAAAATAATATTTTTCTAAATCATGACCTGTTTGTTGCCCAAATCATGCATTAAATGTTTTCGAAAACTCATCTTCAACCATCGGACTGTTTAAATATGAATCTTTTAAACAGTTGAGTGGAATATTTTTCATTTTGAGATGCTTTACATGAAATTCTTTATATTATATAGAGGAATGTTTTTCGTAACATCTCTCAAAATTAGTATACAGTTTGTTAAACACAACGAGAAAATCAGAGCTACGTCGAACCATGCTACATTTTTACTACATGCCTTTTTCTTGGTAACGGCACTTTCCATTTGGTCATTGATTTGATTTTTCATATCAGGCACATTTACAGTTTATATACCTATACAGTATTTGAGTAACTCCTGAGTGTGCCGATGTTCGGATGTGCGATTCCGTCACTCATAGCTAGACCACTTCCTCTGCACCGATTGAGACATATGAGGTGTCATTCCACGTGTCTCTGTCTCCTGATGGAGAACTGACAATCTGTTTTCGGGTCTGGCCAGAAGATTAATTGAAATTTCCAAAAACGTGCTTTTGCGTGTTTTAGCGCTGCGATCGTAGTGGGTAGATTGATAACACCACCAAAATAAATCTATGTAGGTAGCGTTGATTAATCCCTCAGTGCCTCGTGGTTATTTTCAGTCTACGGCACCATAATTTTCTTCCATGAGGTTGGCACCCTGATTGTTTACAATCTAGCAATATGAAATGAAAATCGCGCGGCAGAATTTGTTGTGAATTTGTAATCTTCCGAGTTTTGCATGGATATTTTTATAATTTGCAAATGGCCTTGGAACATTGAATTTGAAGAACATGAAGTAAATAAGAAGAAAAATAGTAATTTAAATATAATACTAGAGAATACATTTCTTAAGAGTGCGACGATACATTTTTAATTTAATGTGACTTAAAACTTATTCACCGTTTTCACATAACTATACAAAGTAGTGAACTTTTAATGCTTATATACATTCGCCTTCAGAACAAAAATCAGACTGAGTTAGTGAAGTTTTAAAAACTTAAAAAATTAGGGGATAAAACTATGGTTGTATTACGCAATTCAGTGAAATTCAGTGTAGTTGTAGAAGCTTTTGCGACAGAATTTTCTGAACTAATTGAACATGATCTTATACTAGCATTAGAGAATAACGCCCAAGAATAGCTTACAGGTGATACTTTATGTTCATATTAGAAAACAAAACGTAGAAGTAGAATTTAGCTGTGCTAAATTCTAAGTATTCACATGATTCATATCTGCAAGTATTTTTTTTTCGGCCATTGTAATTTTGAAATTGCAAGTTCATATTCCATATGGAGGTAATATATAATGCCATTGGGTGTTGGGAATTTTTGAACGAAAGTATAACATTAACATCTACTACGATGCATTGATAAGTTAAATGCTAGATACTGTAAGAATATATTTGATATATAGGCATGAAAGAAATGAAGTATGACAGAAATTTTCCACATGAAAATACTTTTAAAACAGTTTATAGCGACGCCACATTCAACTAGAAAGCATACCAGAATGATGTCTAGTTATTTTTGACATTTTCTTGCTCAGAACAGAGTTTTGGAATGTACTCAGAATTTCATTAATATTCATTGCCTCATTACAAACAATAAAACTGACGAGATAAAAAAGATATATTACCGATTTAGAACATATATATTTGATATAATTGTATTTATGTGCATGTGTCTAAAACAACAAAAAATGTCGACTTAAGGGGTGGCATGGACCTCGAACCTCCCCGTTAGATCCCTCATTGCACGCGCAGAATGTAACAATTTAATGATTACATCATGTTCTTCTTTACCTTCTTCACAGTTTCTCGTATATCCTATAGTGCCGGTATTTTTATCTCAATTCTGTTAAAAGATCTTCCATTTAGCCCCTCTTTATGACAGTTATTTAGCACATCATTATATAATTTTACCCTTATGGTAAGATGGGCTGGCGGGTTACGTAGGTCACAGGTGACAGGAAACTTGATAATAGGGGCGCGCGGACAGCATGGACGTGTGGATTGGGAATCGGGTAAGTGCCGGGAAAGCCGCACCTAGGTCATGCGCTAGTTTAAGTGGAAGAGGGTAGACCACCTAAGCAGTGGTGCCTCTACCCGAAAGGATAAAACCTAGTATGGTCGTACATGTAGAGAGGTTAAAAATAAGTAAATAAAATAAAATAAAATTAATGTGTTATTTTCCTCACTTTTCTTGCCTGTAACTTCAAATACTAAAAAGTGTTTTTATGAGGTAAACAAAACTCATTTAACGATTATAAAACTATTTTTAAATATCACTGCGAACGAATTCATGTCACGTTTTGCGGCAAATCCTTCTATCCCTGCTTTATGGATCAAATGTAGTTGGCGATTCCAAATCTCCCTCTATTATTGCTAGCGTCTGCATCATATTCCCGGTGTTGGATGGGGAGTGACAAACGGAGAGGCGGAGTGGGCGGGGAAAGGAGCCTCTCACTTTAGTGAGAGTTTACATTCTTCCTACGAGTTCATCGGCCAGCACTCGCTCGCCCCTTTCTCTCGAGACCATGCTCTCTGTTGATTGGTTAGTTGTTGGTAATTCCGGGCGCGTTAACTATTGAGATAATCGATTCCGTAAGTGTAGTGCATGTTTTTTCATCGGGATGTTGCGGTGACCTCCCCCACTGGATGACGAGATCCGGCGCCGACCTACCGTCGACTACCGAGGTTTTCCCCAACCAGGTATCTTCTACTAACGAGGCACCGCCTCAGCCGGGACAAGTTCTAAGTCCCTGACCGGTCTTCCGATATGTGTGGTAATGTATTGCATGTTAGTGTACGTGTGTGTGTGTAAAGAGTGAGGATAGGACAAGGAAGAGGAAGGAAAGAGGAAGAAATACTGATAAACCTAAAATATGAACTTTATTCATGTATATTTTTATAATGTCTCATTTTTCTCTGAAAGTCCCAGATTTTTGAATAAAAAATTGAAGAGAACCGTTTCTTGGAACAACAATTATGAGAACCCAAGTTTTGGAATGCTTTGTGAATATTTCGTCTGGCAGGACGGCATATGACTTGTTTGATTGGGGTGATTTTTAAGGTTTGTCTTAGTCCGTTTAGATTAGTCATTGGAGGACGTCTGAAAACTGCCCGTATGAATCTATTTTCGAGCCTATGGAGTTAGTCGTAGTTGTAGATTTATATGTGGAGGCCCTTCCAGCGATCATGGGACACTGAGACATTTGGCAGTCTTGTAAGTGCTTTGCTTCTCTCACCTTTGTATCCCATCACTGGATAAAGTAGCATGTGGCAGCTAGAGATATTTATTAAGGCACAGTTGAAAATTTGGAATAAAATGAAGAGTAAAGAAATATAACAGAAAGGAATAATCTTTGCACTTGAATGGAATTTAAATAATTCTGCCACCACGATTATTTTATTGAAGCGTTTCAATTACCGGTTCATGTAACCGCGACCCGTATACTCCAATGGCGAGTCCTGAACATTATTTAAGTATACCGCACTTTATGGAAGCTACCTCTATCTTTGTCTTTTATTTTGAGTTTTTTCTGAAATCCCAATACTATAAAATTCCGTTCCAATACTAAAAAAATTAAAAATTGTTCTATAATGCAATTACACAAACCACTATCTTCTGGAGCATTAACACACTCCATTTTCACAAAAACGTGAGAGAAGCGTAACTTACGAACGACTAGAGAAGGAATGTTCACCGCAATATTTTGGGTGCCTACCGACCGTCCAGACGCGCGTCCTCCCCCCTCCTCGCCCTTGAAACATGAGGAGCCATAGGTTATCGCGGCTGGCATGCGGTGCCTTCTCCTGCGCTAGCGAATTCTCTGGGTAGCATTAAGAACTGTTTGAAACTTAACGCACTTCATAGCGCTTACAGTTGTGGAAGAGTGACTGGCTCTGGGTAGCAAAACAGCTATTTTTTGCATATCTTTTAAAGCTGTCAAATCTCAAAAACTTTTTAGAAGATTACCAAGCTTATGAAGTATTTCTTATACACTTCCAATTATTAGGCATATCGACAGTATAAGCAGTGTATCGGAGAATTCGCCATTGGTTTTCTCAGATTGCTGGATCATCATATATTTGCAGCGCTGTCTACGTCAAATAGTTAAGGAACGATGAAAAGTGAAAACCTAGCAGGTATTGTGAATAACCCATGTGAGCAACCTGTACCATCATCCTCACTGCAGCAGATTACAATGATGCATCTGCACCAGGCGCGGATCCACGGAGAGGGAAATTTTCCCCTCCTAAAATTTTTCAGTAACTACTAATTTTAACTTGTCACGAAACTTTCAAGCAAAAAATATTTTCGGAAAATCAATAAAATCGTTTTGCGGGATGAGCTGAGTGTAGCCTGCGACATTTTACAAAATCTGTAATGACTATGGAACGGAATTTATTATAATAAAAATGCAAAATATGTACACACACACACACACACACACACACACACACACACACATATATATATATATATATATATATATATATATATATATATACTTATTTTTTCCAAAACATGTAAAAAATAGAAAGTATGTAAAATAAAAATTCATTATTGTGTTAAAAGGTCTTCTCTACAAGTATTTTTCGAGCATAGAACGTCACCAATTAACGTAACCAATTCTTAACAAGCATTTGGAGTGGCTGAAAGTAGGTTCTACCTCTACAGAAGTAATTCTACACTAGATTTCACCACACATAAGTATTTGATTCGAAATATAAAATACATTCATTATATATATTACAACGTTTACGAGAAGTCGATGTTCCAGTGAATAGTAGTCCCATGTAGTCAGTGATGGATCGCGGGGGAGGGGGTTGAAAGGAATCTCCCCCCCCCAATCAAACAACGCGGTAAGACAATTTTCTATCTTCTTTGTTAGTTTTCGAAAAATGTGCTGTTTGAAACATGAGCAAACGTGGTTGAAATTACTTTTGTTCCCAGAAATCAGCTTATTCTTGACTCCTAGTACGCAGTAAGCCGGAGCGGGGGGTAGTTTTGACAATTATGGCGAAGATATGGTGGTCATAGAAACCCACCAGAATTACATTTGATTTTTAAGAAAGATGATTCCGTAACATATACTGCAAACGCACATCTGAAATGTTCCGTTTCGACGTATAAATATATTAAAATAAAACGAAACATGTAGTAGTAGGTAAAATATGTAATTATACCAAAATATGGAAAATAAAAATAGTTTCAATTCACTCAGAATGTCTTGTAAACTCTAAAAATATTATTGAATGCAGGTATCTGTTTCCTGTAAAAACATGTAATTGCATGGAAATCCGTTCCCTGGTAATGACACATTCCACAAAAACATTTTTAATTTCCCCTCCCAAAATTTGCCTCTGGATCCGCTCCTGCACCTGATACAACAGCAGAAATGACTTCAGGAAATGCAGAAGAGGTTAGAAGAAGAAATGCAACACGCGCACGCAGCACTTTCGTCGCAATCGCAGCCCTCAAATAAAAGTATTGCATGAGAGGACAGAACGGAAGAACTTGGTAAGTCAACAGCCAAAAAGAGTTCTAGCAATATAATATACCAACCGATTCTATATCTCATGATTTAGGTACGTCAAACTCTGAACCACAAGAACGACAGGAAGCTGTTACTAAAACTTCACTCCTTCTCATACCAGGTGTGAAAGATGTAAAAAAAATTAACTGAACTGCTACATGAAACAAAAATAGAAAAGGAAACCGGAATGCGTCATATTACTCCAAAGAACTACAAACTTCAATTCATTGAAGCGGTTTCTATCAATAGTTTTATTAAAATAAAAGTAATAATAATAATAACAATAAAATAATAATAATAATAATAATAATAATAATAATAATAATAATAATAATAATAATAATAATAATAATAATAATATTGATAATACCTTCGTCCCGCGCTGGGCAACCACTGAATCGTAACTCTCTAATAAAACAATAATACTTCTATTTTCGCCCCGCGCTGGGTGAAAACTGCTACGTAATTTCTATGGATTAATAAACAAACAGCACTAATAATGTTCTATATTTCTACGCTTTAAACCAATCCACGGGTTCAGAAATTTATATTTTGGGGTGAATACGCGGAGCCGTCCCATACGGTAACAGGAATGTTTTCATCAATATTCTGGGGATAGCATGCGTCGCTTATTGCTAGTGGTAACTATCGCTTCCTACTTAACAATTGAAAGAAAACAAAATTTTAGAATTTTAATATTGCGACCACAGTGACTATTCTGCCATAAATAATTTTACATTTATTACTTAATTCAGCAACTACACCTAAAATACTTACACATACACTGAACAATAATAATTGAAAATACGTACGAATATTTACACCCTTTGAAATAACAACTTTATTACGCATTTACACCTATTTACACTATTTCAAAAGCAAGCAAATCATTCACACCATACATGCATGCGTTTTCTCTTGGCCATTTACCTGTTAAACATATTATTACTAAAACCATTCTTGGCCTTCTCATATTATTTCACCTCAAAAAATAGTTCAAGTTTTGCACTTTCCAGGAATGCAGCAATACCAACCTTACGCCACCAGAAGTCTTCGCTCCGTTAACCTCCAGGAAAATATTATTTCTCCAAATTAAATTCAACATCCATATTCACCTTTCTCTTATGGACTCATTATATATACTTTCATATAACTCGAGCCTTTTACTTAAAAAACGCACTAACGGCCGGCGATCAGAAACACGTCTGTTCTCCATGCCGTCCACAATCATTCTGTTCTTTTTCCACTGATCGTTAACAAGAAAAAAATCTGCCATCACTTTCGCCTGACAACTGCTATAGAATATTTTTTGTCCTTTTCTCGGTTATTTGAATAATTCTATCATATCACTTATTCCCACGATTAAACAGTGTTTTGAGACTGTTTTATATAGTACATTTTATCAGTTTTATTGCCTTTAATCCTTTTAAAATTTTAAATTACATCTAGAACTTTTTAACTTTTCCCTTTTAACTGCCTTTCAAATAAACTGTTATTTTGGGTTTAATTGCCAAAATACGTAATATTTGCGCTAATGTTTATATCACTTGTACTCTTTATTTATTTACGTACGGTCTAGTACGTCCGGTTGTTAGAAATCACGTTTTGTTAAATACGGCTCAGTTTTAAATAAGTCTTGCTTTTCGTTTTCCTTGTTTAGATTGCAAATTCACTTTGAGGATTAACATTTAATAATTCAAAATTAATATTTTTGACGAATCCGTATGGATTGTCACAGTTTGAAGGGCTCTGAAATAAAGATTAACCTCGAGACGTTGGTAGAATACCGTGCTTTTGTCCATGAAAAACAAGAAAAGGTTGCTTTGCATACTCACCAACTAAAGCAAGAAAGAGCCGTTAGAGTAGTTCTAAGAGCAATAGTAAAACAGTAGAAACAGAATACATCAAAAAGAACTTGAACATGCAGGGCATAATGTAGGACAAATTTGTTATATCAAACACAGTCACCAAACAATCTCCACCATTGATCTTCATAGGGATTCACCTCAGTCCGAAAAACAAAGAAATTTACAACATTCAAGAAACGCTGAATATACAACATTAAGAAAATTAGATTTAAATTCTACATGAAAAATGAGAAGTACCTCAATGTAAAATATGTCATAGCGTTTGAAACATATATTGGTAAATCAGTCAGAGCAGATTGCAACATTACTAAATCACATGTCCAAATTGATAATCAAATTATGAACAAAAACTTCAAGATAAAGCTAGGAGTGCAAACTGGATACTACAACACAGAAGATAATTGGAAGCAGTTCTAAAGACACATGAAATTGACTTAATACTAATAGCATAAACCCACTTAAGTTCTAAAATATTCTTGAATTTATCGTGTAATGTATATCATTTAAATCACCCTGATGGTACCGCCGACTGCGGCACAATTCTCGTAAAGTATCAAAAGTAGTGAACGTCCACCCTTTCAAGAACATTTTCGAATTCAGGCGGCGTCAGTGCAAGTGCCTGACATATAAGGCAATTTTACAATGACAGCTGCATATAGCCAACACCACCTAGACACAGGTATGTCTAGGTGGTGTTGATATAGCCCACCAAAACACAAAATAAACTAAACAGCGTCGAATATATTGGCGGAAATATATCGGTTGGCGAACCCGCTTTGGGAATCAAAAATAGCAACTTGTTAGGGAAAACAACTATTGCAATGCTCATGAATATCCTAAGGACTGGACAACCAATGTATTGGCTAATGGAGTATATACGAAACCAGTCATCATCGACTTTTTGTAACAAAAGGACTGAAAAATTAAACAAAAAATGAACATTTTCAGGACCTGATGTCAGATCATTTGTTCATATTATTAACGATCAATTGCTACGCATTAGATGAAATTAAACTAGCAACATGGAGTTATAAAAGAACCAATTGGCATAGTTTTCAAGAACGAATTGATAAACATACCACCGCAAACTTGAAACTCAAAATAGAAGACAACGTAAAAGAAGCAATCGAGTACTAACTCAGTACATTCAACACGTTACGTGAAATTCTACACCAAGACAGTAAGATGCATCAAAATAAAACTTACCCAAAACTAATCACAAAGCTACTAAAAGAGAAGCGTTACCTTAAAAAAAATGTGGCAAAGAGCATATACTAATGATAAAAAAATCAAATCAATCAAAAACCTTGCAGAAAACTTGAACCAAAAGAGAAAGAAATAATGTATTTGGTATGAATTATTTTCGTCAAAGAACAGTAAACTATGTGATTTATTGAGGAGAAATATTATACGCGCATTTTTTCTTGAGCTCTAGAACTTCTTTCCCACCCTTTTACTAAACATAGTTGTCTGATGAATTACAGTACCATCAACAGCGAGGTTAGCAACCAATGAATACTAGGCATTTTCGCTTTCGAGTTATAAAAGACTTATTTGCATCGGTAAACAAAGAACTAATTTGATTTTTTACTATTGCTAACAAAATAGCAACCCAAATCTCTGGTATCTCTACTACAACTAGCGGAAAGAGAACTCAACAAAACGTGCACATAGTGAAGCAACATTTATAATCAGAAGCAAAACAAGGAGCCATCTCAGTATTTGCTCAATGTATTAGAAAAACTGAACGAAAAATCCGATCGAGATCGGGGTCTCTGACCAAGAAGCTGACGTACATTACATGTTAAAGACCTATTTAGTTTTTTTAAATTATTCACTACAAATGCTGACTAAAACATTATTTTTCATAGTTAAGAACATTATTTTTCTTTTTGGTGGCCAGTATGCAGTGTCCAGAAGCTTCCGTTACAAAAAAGTATCCCAGATTTTATGTTGACTTTCAAGAAAAATGGCAGATCCATTGTTTTTCGAAAAAATGTCTTCTCACTGTTGGCTTTCACTTTCTCGCTACAGAACAGAGAGAAAGTTAAGTATTGCTGCACGAAAAAACAGGGAATTTTCGGCAGAAAAACTTTTATTATAGTGCCCTGGTAACGAAAAAGTGGATAATTCCAATTTATAAATGTAGAAAAACCCTCTATCACGTGGTGCAGCCAGAATCCAAGTTTTGTAGGTTCTTGGTACCGAAAAAATCGAATGACAGCAAAACGTTCAGCCAATTTTCTCCAAAATTGATATTTCCCAATCGATCTGGCTGATGTCGCAGCATCTTGAATTTGAAACCGATATTTTAATTTTGGGGAGTAGTTTACATGAAGCCCCTGGGACATTTACAAAAGAAGGCGTCCTTTTTGATTAAATTTTGTTGTTGGATGGTGTGGAGGATGTTTAAGAGAATTGTGCAGGTCTCATGTCCGTTAAAAACCCTGATTTTTCGAAAATTGCGATATTGTTTTCGGAGTCTTCCTACAGATAAAATATTCAAGATAGAGATTTATTTTCTTAATGAAATCTGATCCTTAAAGATAGATTTTGAAATAAGGTCATGAACAATATTTCGAAAATTTGAGAACTTTTCACATAATTTTGCGTGAAAATGCAGGCGAGAAATTACGTGCTGTTTTAGCACATTCTTTTTTAGCTCTTCTTTATTATTAAACCTACATTAGTAAAAGAATGTGAGCAGGCATTTCAGGACTCAAAACAACTTGCGCGGATTGTACATTGAACTGATTCAGGGTGTATCACGCCTTGAATAAATAAATAAACAAAGAAAGAAGGAAAGAAAGAAGAAAAAAAGAAACAGCGTTATTAAGTAGCAATGAAATGTAGGTACTGCTAAAACGATTGCTGACGAAAATATCAATGATTTTTTAGTTACGATGATTGAGTCAAAACACGCATTTCTTGGAATAATTTGTAGCTTAAATGACATATTTAATTAGGAAATTATTTTCCCCTTATTTCCCCCTCATATTTTGTGTAGTCATTGAATTATGAATTTATATTATTTCTTTCTAGCTTAATAAAATCAAATTTTCTTAAATGTTTTCAAACTCATTGTTTTTTATAACATGTCTGAGATTAAACTAAAAGAAATCTTGTACTTATCTAATGAAATAATGTGTCCAACATTTCAAGAGATTACTTTTGAAATATTTACACATTTTTGTTTGGAGATGAACGATGTAGGAGTATGGCTAAATTCCTTTTGAATCATCATTCGTGAACATACATACATACATACACAGCTTAACACACGGCTCGATTGATGTTACATGTATTGTGAGTAAAATATTTATAAGTAAAAAATGTTTTACCGAAACGATGGACACTTGGTTTACCTTTCGTAACTGGTGGAATCATGATCTTGAGCTCGTAATTTATACCTATTCATTTAGTAAAAAGTAATTTAAATAAATAAAAGAGAACCTTCAATCGTGGCGTTTTATGAAAGTCTATTTCTTCTTCTTCGTCGATTTGTTTTCCGGATCAGATCTGAAGACTTTTCTGCATCGTTTGAGATAATACTAGTACATTCTCTCGATTCATTTTGGATGTTGTAGGCATCAATAAAACTACAAACAAAAACGCTTCTTTACATTCGAATATATATATATATATATATATATATATATATATATATATATATATATATATATATATATATATATATAGTTAGGTGTTGCTATTGCCTTTTTCCATCTGAGGAAAAGTTTGAATGTTTCTTTAGTGGTTTGAATTATTATAATACATTTAATTTCATTAGTTATCATATTTATTTCTTAATATTTCATATGCAGTTATTTCGCTATGAAGTTTTTATAAAACTCGTAACTTGCCACTTTTGCAGTCGTGTTCTTTGCATTTGTTTCAACTATCCGTGTTAACTTCCTTACAAAAAGACCTCTAATTTGTAAAACAACTATGGATGTGTGCGTAAATGAATTAAAAACTTAAGTTGCAAACTTTGGCGACGCGAGTCAACTTGAAGACGATCGTCCAGAAGAGAGCTCCAAAAAGTAGTTACTATTTGTAGCTGGTTGTGTGTCATTTTTTGTCCGGAACTATCTACATTTCTGTTATTCCAGATGCTCCAAAATCTCAAAGTATTCTGAACAGAATTCTTACTACAGTACTTCAAGTGTTTTTCAGTTTACATTCCATTTATAAACGAATTCTCAAGGATAGGATTTGGGGATATATCAGTTACTTTGTACAGAAAGTTCGAAGCGTATTAAATATTGAAAATCACAATATATAGTGTTTTTTCGGGTTAGAAATTGCCTTGTACTTATATAAACGAGATAAATAAATGTTTTGCCAATCAGTAATGAACAATTTTTTGTGATAAAATGAAATGAGAGTCAATCGTAAAATTTTCGCTTTGTATACAGTTTAAATAAAGTTTATTTAAAAAGGTGTAATAATGAAAAATAAAAAAATCAGGAATTGGGGAACTTGGCCTAATGCTGTTTTATCTACTTTTATAGAATAACCTCATATATTTTAGAGAGTATATTTTTTTCATCTTGATATTTAACATATTGTAATTGATTGCTACAGTGAAAAGTTTAACTTACTTTCTTCACCATAGCTTCATACATTTTGTGCATTACAACAACAATGCAGCAGTTCTGCAACATTGCATTCACCTGTATTTGATAAAACTATTGATGGTCCCTGTGCAAGATGTTTTTTTTCTTCTAGATAATCTATATTTCCTGACAATGAAATACAATGTCTTTCGCATTTATGGAAAATGAATCACTTATGCTGCTTAAAGAACTAACATCTTTATATATGTTACAAATATTTTATTGATGAAATTAGTTTATTGGTACAAAACAACATTTTTGGTGTTGCATATTTTGTTTCATATTATATCAGTTCCTGCTTAGATGTTGTATGAAAAGGAATGATATTATGAACTCTTGATGAATATTGTTGCCTGGTCAGGTGAATAAGCACTTTCCATGTTCTCTGACGTAACATTCATTCATTTTTCGTTCATTAAATGTATGTATGCTATTTTGGTCATTTATGGTACAAAAATTAATATTGCTTTATTTAACAAATCACAACATTTTAGAAGAAGTTAATAGAAATGTTACCATGCACTAATGAAATGAGGGTTAGCACTAATTTTTGCATCAACAAAGATGAAAATTAACCTGCACAAAAAATACAGATAAAATTTGATTATATTGTGAAGGTATAAGGTACGAGTGTATTCACAACCTAGAAGTAGTAGAACATTTCGTCCCCAGGTTCACTATTTCAGACTTTGAAAGGGAGCAGTAACATCACTAATAATTAAAATCCAATACTTAAAAATACTACAATTTATTATTTCTTTGAATGTTATGGAAGTCTTCTTAACAGGTTTCCATTAAAAAACTATGCCCCCTTAAATGATAATTCGCAAGTTTCTTTCTACCATGAAATACCACAGTGCTGTAATGACTTTTTCACTTACTGGCTACAGTCCTTGCATAAGCTCTAAACAGTGTACATAACAAGATCTGTGTAGCCTGTAAATGCACTGAGAAAGACAATAGTAATTGTTTCAGTGTCGAAGCACTTAGGAGTTTGCTTTACTCTTAACTTTTGCAGTCCATCCTGATCAGCATGTAATGACAACAAATGGTGCTTTTTTTGAAAGATGAGCACAGATTATTTGATGTGACTTCAGAGTCAACTACAAGAAAGTGCATTGTAAGTGTTCTCCAACAAAATATTTAATTCATTAATTATGTTTTTCGAGACTTAATTCGTACCAGTCTTGTAAATTTTAATGAATAGTGCAACTCTGGGGGTGTCCATTACCAGAAAGGTGTTGAACATCAGCAAACAGAAAGCACAATAGAATCGCTAATAACAAATATCATTGGGTTATCGGCAGGAGAGGGCATCGAAGACATCTACAAAACTTTAAAAGAGTGCAGAAATACCCATAATGGACTTAGCTTAGGGCAGAGTACGTAAATGGGGACCTGACTGGCAGTGTTGTTTCTCTTGAGAGTTATTTTCTTCAGAAAAAGAGCTGTCAGCCTATTGGTAGACTGTAGGAAATAGGCATTTTTAAGAAGCATCTGAAGTGAACAACTCTCATGAATAATAGGAGGCTGTTTGGAGAACGACTTGTTTGCATATTCTTCAACACACTTAACAAATGAAAAGGTACAAAGTACACATCTGCCGAAAGTACGATTGTATCTTGTAATCTGTTGAAGAAACGCAACCTAGAAAATGAGTGCACGTTGTGGAAACTATCTTCCGATGGTGTCCACTTTTTTCACAATTTCTGTCGAAATCGACGAGAATAAATGTTTCTACACGGACATGTAATCAATATGTTAAGTTAATACTTTCTCATTTATTTCAAAGTTGTAACAGTGAAGCTTCAAATGAGATGTACAGTTGAGTCCTAAACTCGAGTTTGTAACTTCGTCACTGGTAGATGAGGTATATTCCTTCTGCCAGCATCCTCTAGTCTTCATCTTCACATCTTGACGTTTCAAAATTAATCGGTAGCAAGAATGAGCACGCTTCTTTAGTTTTACTACTTTGCTTTCATTTGAAAGTCAATTCTACATATTTATAACACGTCAGAATTGCTTTGAAGCGGAGTTCAATTGAAAAAAGATTAGTAAGGCAACGAATTCATTTTTTCTGGATTCGTAACGTGGTCGCAACTTACTCCACTTAAAAGTTCAGACGAAAATTTAATCTTGTCTATGTCAAGATTTTTTTCATAACACTTACGTTGAACGTTTACAACAGTAGTTCTCTCTTCAAAAATATGGCGCCGCCGCGCTCCGGCGGAGGGTCGTTGGAGGGGGCAGGCGCGTAGTTCTAAAGCGTAATCACGTTTAGGATAGAATCTCAAACCTACGCCTCTGTTTGACAAGAAACCTGGGATTTTGCGCAATCTAGGGAATAACGTCACAAACTCTGTAAGAAATACCCATTAATAGATTCGTGTCGCTCGTTATACGTCTAAATACTCTGAAAACGAGTTTAATTAAGAATTATCTTGAATACAAAATTACTAAGAATTTATTTTTTAAACATATTGTGCTTGTATATCCAACTCATTATTTCTCACACGATATTTACAAAAATGGTTATAGTTATCACAACCAAATTTAAAATTGTGAATAAAAATCAGTAATATCTTTTTATTGTTGTTTGATTATTTTTATATTACCTATCAGAATCGTTTAACTAATACGGACATAAATATCCGTGAACATATTTAGATACGTAGCAAAAAATTGCAGTATATGCATATGTAACTAATTTGTACGGCCGTATGAATGCCCATAATTAATGATAACGGAAAGTTATGAATTAATAAGCGGAATTACCGGGTTATCATTTGGAAGTACTTTGCATTATAAGGCTGTTACACCTGCTATCAAGTTGTTGCTAATTTTTTGAAAACTATAGTGCTCTAAAGTGGCCAACAAAAATGCGCAAAATCCCAAGAATCCCGATCAGTGGTATTGATTTGAAGCCGTGTCCCTAACATGGGTGCGATTTAGAAACGTGCTGTGGGGGCGGGGGCGGGGGCGGGGGCGGGGCTGCGTGCAGCGGCTCAGGCGGCCGAGGCCGGGGCCGGGGCCGGGGCGAGGGCCCGCCGCGGGAATAAGGCACAGGCGCGTCGGCGCGCGCCCCGCGCGGCCTCGCGGGCCCCCGCCCCCAGCCCCGCCACCCCCGCCGCCCCTCCCCACGCCGCCCCCCGCGCGCGCGCCGCCGCGCGTCGCCCCGCGCCGCCCGCCGCGCCGGCCCTCTGGCGGCGGCGGCGGCCGCTGCGCTGACGGCGCGAGCCGTGGCTGACCCAGCCGCCCCCGCCGCGCGCGCCGCCTCCGCCGCCGCCACCGCCGCGCGCGCGTTGTAGGGTGCGCGGGGGCGGCGGGCGCGAGCGGGGGCGGCGGGGCGGGCAGCGGCGGTGCCGCATCGATCGGCCGGCGGCGGCGGCGGGGGCGGCCCGGGGCGAAGCACGGGATGGGGCTCGGGGAGGCGGGGGCGGGGGCGCGCGGAGGCTGCATGTACAAAGAGACACAGCGTCCTCGTTTATTATTAAAAATATAGAAGCTATGTGGTGCGACTCGCGTGCCGCCGCCGGCGGCCGGCCGCCTGCCGCCGTCGCCCCCGCGGAAGAGCCGTGGGCGCCGAAGGGGGGCGGCGACGGCGGCGGCGGGAGCGGGGACGCCCGCACCCGCGCGGCGGCACTCAACAACTGTGCGTCGGCGACGCAGCAAGGGTCGACGCGAAGGAACGCGACGGCGCCGTCGACGTCGTCATCGTGGTCGGCGGCGGCGGCGCCTTCGTGAGAGGCGTGGGGGCGTGTCCTGCCGCTGGTGCTGCGAGCGAGTCAGTAAGGCATGCGCAGGCGCGGGTCCGGCGGCGGAGGCGGTCGCTTGCGGCACCAGCGCCGGCAGCAGCGGCACACCAGCACCAGGCACGCGACGGCCAGCAGCGCCACCGTGCCGGCCACCAGCGCCATCGTCAGCTGCGGGTCCGCCGACGGCTGCTCGGGCGTCGCGCAGATCCGCTCCGCCTCGTCGGCGCCCGCCCCGCCGCCGCCGCCCACGCCGCCGCCCGCCGCGCCCGCGCTGCCCTCCGAGCTGCGGACACGTCAAACAGAGGCTTGCGAATGCACTTTTTTGGGAAGGAGTTGCAAATGAACATTGGTTTCGGGCAACAAATACACATTCAAACACAAGACTTCTAGGCTTATAGTTGTTCTTTGTAATTCTTGGAACATTCTTTGGTTTTTTAGGCAGACATTTATATTTTATCAATTTTTATTATAACTTTTTAACATGTTTTTAGAGATCAACGTTTCGAAGGTCATTGCTCTTCTTTTTCAGGGTCTAATGTGTGTGTGTATATATATATATATATATATATATATATATATATATATATATATATATATATATATATATATATATATATATAAAAAAAAGTTTAAATAATGAATATCATTATAAATTAGATAAATAAAAATATAAATTAGAGGAAGTACAATCTGCGAGAGGAACTGCATCAATTAATTTTGTAAAATTTTATGATTGACCTGAATTAAGTTATAGTAATATGTTGTGAGTATTTTTTGATTTTGAAATAATATCTCGCTCGCGTTTGTTTTATTCACAGCCTCCTAACTTTTTTTTGGTGTACTGTTCACTGGTCACTCTTTTTCTCTCTGAAAATGAACATTCTCGTTCTAATGCACATAGTAGTACCAGAGAAAATTAAAGCAGAACATATTGTGTACATTTTGAAACACACAAACATTTTAAGATATGAAAGGCTGAGGGCAGTAACACAATAAGCCACACCACTCAAAAATAGCCTATGGTACTCTGAAATATTAATTTATCGTCTTTGGTCGAAGAGTGTGTCATTTTGTCACTGATCCAAGCCCTAAATAAATATTAAGGAGACATATAAAAATGTAATTCTTACGTTCACCTAAATCGAGATAATAATATTTACGAATATCGGGAGGCGTGGTGTGGCTGACGTGACTCAATTTCTTGCTGTCGCACGTCCTTCATTTGCAACGAACTATGCAACAAATACACACGCAAACATATGCCTTGTGTTCTTATAGACATTCATCAATAAAATGATCAATATATTCGGTTTTGTCTATTCATTACTCTTTCTCATCTGTCTTTCCTCTCTTTTTTTCTCTCTGAAGATGTACTTTTTCATCTAATCTACACACAAGAAGCTGATAATGTTGTGATATGTAATTCGACACCATACGATAAATATAGATGAGAAACAAGACAAGAAAGGAAAATTGATAGTGCAAGTAGAAATGTTCGTAACAAATTAGGAGCAAATCCCCCTAAAACACATCCCATCAAAGTAGTTTTCGTAGATAATTTCGAATATTGCATTCGTTTTATGTAAATTACGACTTCTGGACGTAGTAAATACTGGTACTTATAAATGTTGCATATTATTTACAAAACATTTAGAAACAAAATAAGACTTGTTCCTTTAAAACACTTCTAGCAAGTATTCTAGAGCGAAGAAAGAAAATCTGAATATCTTTAAGTGTTTGTCCATGTTTGGAAAGACATCCATTATAGTAACCGCAGTCCTTATTGCTCACAATGACGCATTTTCAATTGCAGAGGCATTTAATGCAAATGCTGTCTAATTGTCTCTGAAATCTAAATCTTTTGTAATACAGAAGAGGGTCTTGGTAAACTGAGAAGATAGTAGTCGAGGCGAAGTTGCGAGTTTCAAACTTTCGCATCTTCGCACAGATAATTTTATGAAGTCCTTCTTTCCTTGGGAGAGAAATTTACGAAACCCGAATAACGCGAGGAAGATCTGTGGGATGCCGCACGGATTTGAAAGTCATGAATAAAAGGGATTTAACGTAATCTATATCTCGTGTAAAATCTTAAATATTTCAAAGAATTGTATTACAACGCATCGGGAATTTTATTACAAGAAGAATTTTATTACAACACAATATTAAATCTATAGATTCTGATTATAAACTTCTTTGCCGATTGTAGTCGAACTGGAGGCAATGCAAATTTTAATTAATGTTCTAAGAATAAAAGGAGGTCTTATATATCATGAGATAGAGAGAGAGAGAGCGCGAGAGAGAGCGCGAGAGAGAGCGCGAGAGAGAGCGCGAGAGAGAGAGAGCGCGAGCGAGAGAGAGAGAGCGAAAGAGCGAGAGAGCGAGAGAGAGAGCGAGAGAGGGAGAGATAGAGGGAGAGAGAGAGGGAGAGAGAGAGGGAGAGAGAGAGAGGGAGAGAGCGGGAGAGAGGGAGAGAGAGGGAGAGAGAGGGAGAGAGAGGGAGAGAGAGAGATCCTAATTTAATGGAGTAGAGAATTTGCAAGTCGCAATTCAAAGCATTAGAGACAGATTCATTTACGTGATTTTCATTGAGAAGTGCGATAAAACCGGAACATTAAATTTTCTTTAATTATCCAATTATTTAACGCCGGATTAGAACAAACAAATATCTCTCAAGTCCCAATAGTCCCAAATGTTCAGCCTTATAATAAAACGTAAAAGTCACAATTAAGAACTTTATTCATTGTTTCCCGTAATTCGGTTTTAGTCTATGCATTGATTCTTACGAAAACATCAGTTAGTTATGCACTCATAAACATCGCAATCCTTTAAAGACGGAGCTTGCAGCATCAGTATTGCGGCGGCTCTATGGCAAAGAGCTCACAGCCCCATTCTTCTCTAGCTCTATCACCTCCCTCACGTTTGGCTCCCTCCGTTCTCTCCACCCTCCTCGCCTCTCTTCGTCCATTCTTCCCTGGTCGTTTTTAATAACGCTTCCCACACCTCCAAATCGGCCCTACTGTCCCGTTGGGGGCGGGTCGTCGCTAGTGGAAGTATCTCTTTGAGAAAACCCCACAAGACGATTTGTAGGTCAGTGGCGGGTGTCGACAACACGAAGATCACCACCACCACCACCTCCCACGATAAAATATTCACTACACTTACAGGACTAATGATCGTAGTAGTTGACGCGCCGGGAAACACCAATCAATCAATCGTTGTGTAGCTCCCACTCGTCCCCCCGTCCCACCGCCCAACCGCGACGTCCCCGAGCTGATCGCCAGTGTCCACACCGCTTGTCTCGTGCAATGAGTGCCCCACCCGCTTGCCCCGCCCGGATCGCCTGGCGCCACCCACGCTTGGAACATGCTTCGCGCGTGCCTCCCTCACGTCGCACCCCAACCCTCGAGCCTACACACCGGTAGCGGTAGCTCAGTGCATCAACTGATGTCACTGCAGCGCCTCTAACCGGGAGGTCCTAGGTTCGAGTCCTGACGGCGGCAGGATTTTCGACACTAGCTTCTCAGCTAGGTCGAATTCAGCTGCTGTCTGGAGGAGAATTCTAGCGGCCGGCTGCTCTGATCGGTAGTTTTCCGTGGTTTCTCCGATCAACACCAGGCGAATGCCGGAGCAGTACCCTAACAAACGGGCCACGGACCGCGCGCGATCTGTCCTTCCCATTTCTTGTCCTATCCTCTCCCATTACACACACACTTACACTAACATGCACTACACTACCACCTATTCCGGGAGACCGGTCGGGAGCTTAGAGCTTGTCCCGGCTGGGGCGGTGCCCCGCTGGTGGGAGAGTCCTGGGTAGGGGGAAACCCCACTAGTCGACGGTAGGTCGGCGCCGGATCTCGGCATCCGGCGGGGGAAGATCACCACCATCTCCCGAGAAAAAACATGCACTACACTAACGGGACTAATGACCATAGCAGTTGACGCGCCCGGAAACACGAAACAATCAATCAATCAATCGAGCCTACACAGTCCTGTCCCTTCGTCTGCCTCCCGCGCCACAAGTTTGCCAATCCCGCAGCTCCCCCGCGTCGCCCCCTCCCCGTCGCACTGCTTCAATTGCACCGCTCCTCTGCCGCTCCACGTCGCCGCACATGACGGCATCGCGCCCTCTCGTCGCCAGCCCCGCCCCCTCGCCCCACCACTATCCCTTGTATGGGCAGAGATGGCTCGGGGCATCCCTGCAGTGCCTCTTACCAGGAAGTCGCTCTTGAGGACGAGTCCCGATGATGGGAGGGTGTTTTTTATTTTTATTTTTTAATTTTTTAAAATTTTTATTGCACCCGAGCAGTGGATAAACTACTTTGCAGGTCTGAAAATGGATACAAATACTAAACAAATAATACAGTATTAACTCAAAATCACCGAGATACTTGCAAATTAAAGTAACTTAACCCAATTTTATATGTGACAGGGAATCCCTTCTGGGAACCTCATTTATAAGGATATAATGCTCAAGACAGTGGTTTGATGCGAGGGGAAAAGGGAGAAGGCGAGTGAGCTTAGGATTACGTGTTTATGATGGTTACAGAGGTCTGATTTGATCTTTGGGAAAGACTGATTTGATTCTGGTTGGACCATTACTGGATCTTCCCAGGTGGTAGAGTTTGGCAACGAGAACTAGGTTTAAGTTGGAGAGAATTTTTTGATAATATTGAAAAGTGCTTAGTAAGGGTATCGATGTTCAATTCTTTCGGGAACTTTTTATTGGATACATACCATGGAGCGTTAACCGACGTTTATTTTGAAAAAAATTGAATTCCTTTTAGGTTTATTTGTGCAGCACCGATTCAAGGTTTTTGACACGAATTAGATAGGTCGAATTGAGCCACTGTCTGGAGTACCTAGATTCACTTCTGATCAACATCCGGCGAAGTAATAATAAGTAATAATATAATAAATAACCCCCTAATATACGGGTCTCGGACTGTGCGCGATGTTTCCTTCTTCTTCCTTATGCTGTCCTTTCCCCTTACTCATACACACCCTACGTGCCCTACTCTACCACACTTGTCGGAAGACGTCGGATGCATAGAGCTTGTCCGGGCTGGGGTGCTGCCCCGCTGGAGGGAGATACCGAGTTGTGGAAAAATCCGCAAGCCGACGTGTAGCTCGGTGGCGGATCTCGCCACCAGCGGGGGAAGATCACCGCCACCTCCCGCGATAAAATATTCACAAGACTTTCGGGACTATGCTTCGCTTCTTTTTTTAAAGCGGCCGAAGACATTATGTCATTGATGCACCTCCTGCCTTACAAAATGAATATTTTTAATTAATTCGCAAACGTATTTCTCAACGGAGCTAGTAGCCTAAGAAATGTGAGCACCACAGTTAAAAAGATTCATTTTATAAGGCGGGAGATGTAACAATGAATTAACGTCATCGGCCACTATAAAAAAATCGAAGAATAATGACTACAATAATTGACGCGCCAGGAAATAGCAATAATTAAATAAATAGATAAATAAATAGGTAAATAAATAGATAAATAAATAGGTAAATAAATAAATACATGGATAAATAAATAAGTAAATAATTAAATAAATAAATCGTCGTGTAGTCACAAGTATCCTGTGTGGGGTCTCATGATCCATCCTCCGCCAAGTGGCGCCACCTCTCCCCGTTCGCGCTCCCGCGCCCCCCTGCTCCTTCTGCACTCCCCTCCCCTGCCCCAGCGCTGCCCTCTCCCTCGCCGCAGGGCCTGGCGCTGCCCGGGCAGCGCGAAGCCACGGCGGCGGCGCGGCGCGGCGCACAAGCGAAGCACAAAGTCACTTTCACACACCGCCCATGGCTTTCCTAAACTACTATATTTACAAGTAAATATTTCTCTGGCTATCAATTTTTACAGTCAATTGAATAGCACACTACACATATTTGCATACATATTGATGCTTTTTATTACAAATAAATTCTTGATTTCAACGTGTACGGTGTGGTATTCAAATGTCTGTAAAAAATTGATGCCCACAGAAAATATTTACATACAAAAGATTAACAGACAAATCAAATACAATTTCGTAATCTACGTTATTATATGACGTGCATACCGGTTCAGAGCATCAATTGATATCAGTCAACTGCTTCTGATCGGGAGATCGTAGGGTTCGTCTCCCGACAACGGCAGGATTTTTGACACTAGCTCGATAGGTCGAATTCAGCCGAAGTCTGGATGAGAATTATAGCGGCCTGCTTCTCTGATCGATAGTTTTTCGAGGTTTCTCCGATCGATCTTAGGCGATTGCCAGTGCAAACAAACGGACCATGGGTCGTGCGCGATCTTTCCTTCTTTCTTGACCTCTTACTTACACACACTGACTACACTACCGCACATGTCGGGAGCTTACAGATTGTTCAAGCTGGAGCGGCGCTTGGCTGGTGGGGGATACCTGGTTGGGAAAAACTCGCATGCTGACGTGTAGATCGGCGTCAGATCTCACCAACCAGTTGGGGAAGATCACCGCTACCTCTCGCGATAAAAATGCACTTCACTTACGACACTAATAACTTTGGCAGTTGACACACCCGTAAACACTAATCAGTCAATAGTCGTATACTCATTGGTACATAACTTTGTTTTATTCTTGTGTAAGGTCTCATGATTGAGACCGAAATGAATGTTCAAATAAGAATGCTATTTTAATGAAATCAAATTAAAAAATAGATGATTCTTAAGTGAAGAATACTGTTTGTGCGATCGATTAAAAGGCGCCGACAATGAAAATAGAAAAGTTGGTCTTAAAGTGAAGGACGTAACAACTTCGGCACATACTCAAGGGTAACGCTCCGCCATCTCTAGGCTAGGATTTTCATGATTTAGTATCTTCTTCTCGTTCTTGAAAAACCCTTCTTCTTTGTACTAACATACTAACATATAACAGTGTTCTGAAACGTGTGACATGTATTTGTTAGGACATTTTTTGTCTTTTTTTTGGTTGAAAAGACATTTTTGAGGTTTGAGGTCATTGATCATTTTTTACTTGTTTTCAAAAGTTTTATTTCATTTTTTAGTACTTATGTGCTCAACTCTAAATAGAAAACTCCTCCTGTCGCCGTCATAACCATTATCGTGTAAAAGTAACTAGATCCTGTGAACTTGACGTCAATGACTTTCAACGGCGAGAGGACACAGGAAGTGGAGAGGTCCCTAAACTTTCATCTTGGGTTGATTGATTGATTGATTTTTTCGTGTTTCCGGGCGCGTCAACTGCTTCGGTCATTAGTCCCGTTAGTGTAGTGCATGTTCTTTCTCGGGCGATGGCGGTGATCTTCCCCCGCTAGATGGCGAGATCCGGCGCCGACCTACCGTCGACTAGTGGGGTTTCCCCCTAACCAGGACTCTCCCACCAGCGGGGCACCGCCCCAGTCGGGACAAGCTCTAAGCTCCCGACCGGTCTCCCGGAATATGTGGTAGTGTAGTGCATGTTAGTGTAAGTGTGTGTGTGTGTGTAAGGGGAGAGGATAGGACAAGGAATGGGAAGGACAGATCGCGCGCGGTCCGTGGCCCGTTTGTTAGGGGACTGCTCCGGCATTCGCCTGGTGTTGATCGGAGAAACCACGGAAAACTACCGATCAGAGCAGCCGGCCTCTAGAAATCTCCTCCAGACCGCGACTGAATTCCACCTAGCTGAAAAGCTAGTGTCGAAAATCCTGCCGCCGTCAGGACTCGAACCTAGGACCTCCCGGTTAGAGGCGCTGCAGTGTTCATCTTCGGAATTCATGTCTTCGGTACAGACAGTTCTGTGAACTGACTATTGTTTCGTAAGCAAAGTCTGCGCGGAGTCTGACATGAAAGTGGAAGTGCGCGAGGTTGGGGAAGCCGAACGTTGCCGTTTCAACAACCATGTGCTTCTCCGGATCCTTACGACGCTGCTATACGAGGCAACGCCACGCCAATTCTAGATCGCCACGTGTTTGTGCGAGTACCTCAAGATAACCAATCAAATGTTTTAGGGCACTTTTAAGGCTTTTTAGGGTATTTTCGAAGGTTTTGTAGGGCATAAATGCACCATTTTTAGGGCATTTTTAGTTTTTAGATCATCGAAATCCTTGCCCTCGTCATCGCATTTACCACCTACCGAGGCGCTCTGCCTCGCTGTGCGGTGTGGCGGCGGAGAGGTTCAGGGCGGATGGGCGCGAGGCGAGGAGGGGCGTCGACTGAGTCTCGGGTATTGCGACAAATGGTCTAGTCAGGGGCGGAGGCACCTGGGGGCTGGGCAAACCATGGAGGCGGAGTGACGGGGCAGGCGACGATGGAGCCGCGGGGGCAGCGCTCAGTGGATCCAATCTCACACCTAGTGAGGTGGGACGGGGGTGATGGGGGGCTGGCAGGGATGGAAGAGTCGTGGAGTGGTGGGGGCGGGAATGTTAAAGCCACGTAGTGAGGTGAGGGTGGAGGCGTGTGGTGACGTAGTGGGGTGGGCCGACGGAGCCGTTGTAGGAGGATGATGGAGAAGGGGAGTGGTGGTGGTGGGGGGAGAGAGGAGGTGAGTGGGGGAGCCGTAGAGTGGTGTAGTGAGACGGGCCGACGGAGCCCTTGTAAGAGGATGATAGAGGTGTGGCTGGGGAGGTGAGGGTAGATCCATGGAGTGGCGTAATGGGGCGAGCCGACGGAGCTGTTGTAGGAGGATGATAGAGGGGAGGAATGGCGAGGGGGGTGAGGTGAGGGTGGAGCCGTGGGGCAGTCCAGGGGAGGGGGATGCAGGAGGCGTGGGGTGGCGAGGGGCGGAGGAGCCGTGGGGACGTCGGGAGGAAATGTGGTTGGTGGTGATTGAGGTGGCGGATGGTGAGGGCAGAGACGAGAGCGTGGGCGGGGGAATTCAAGAGACAGTGAAACGCGAGGGCGACCGAGACCGAGGCGAGGAAACGCGTGCCTGGTGCGGGAATTGAGAAGCAACGGCAGCGCAGGAGGAGCCTGTTAGTAGAGCGGCTGATAGACCCTTGGGGTAGCGAGAGGCAGGGTTGTGTTGGGAGCGGCGCGCGGTCGACCGAGACTGCTATGAGGCGAGGCATAACTGAGGCGGCAAGAGAGGTGTTTGGCGGGACTTGACGGTGGCCTGGATAGAGCCAAGGGGTGGGGGGTGAAGTGAGGATGGAGCCAAGGGGTGAATTGTCTGGTGGGGGAGGGGGCAGTGGAGCCACAGACAGGGATGGTGATACGGGAGGGTTAGCGTGGGGTGGCGCATGTTTGACAAATGTGGGGACCCCGCCCGAATTGGGGGCGGGGATGAAGAAGCAACGTGGGGCTGTGATGGAGCCATGGGGGGCAAGGGATGAGGGTGGCGCGCGGTCGACCGAGACTGCTTTGGTTTTTGATTGATTGATTTTTTCGTGTTTCCGGGCGCGTCAACTGCGTTGGTCATTAGTCCCGTAAGTGTGTGCATGTTCCCCCGGGAGATGGCGGTGAACTTCCCCCACTGAATGGCGAGATCCGGCGCCGACCTACCGTTGACTAGTGGGGTTTCCCCCTAACTAGGACTCTCCCACCAGCGGGGCACCACCCCAGCTGGGGAAAGCTGTAAGGTCCCGACCAGTCTCCCGGAATGTGTGATAGTGTAGTGCATGTTAGTGTAAGTGTGTGTGCAAGGGGAGAGGAAAGGAGAAGGAAGAGGAAGGAAAGTTCGCGCGCGGTCCGTGGCCCGTTTGTTAGGGGACTGCTCCGGCATTCGCCTGGTTTTGATCGGAGAAACCGAGGAAAACTACCAATCAGAGCAGCCGGTCGCTATAATTCTCCTCCAGACAGCGACTGTATTCGACCTAGCTGAAAAGCTACGGTCGAAACTCCTGCCACCGTAAGGACTCGAATCTAGGACCTCCCGGTCAGAGGCGCTGCAATGACATCAGTTGATGCACTGAGCTACCGCTCCCGGTCCGAGACTGCTTTGGGGTGATACATAACTAGGGCGGGGATGGAGATGCAACGGTGGCGAAGCAGACGCATGGCGACTTGGCGGGGGCGAGGAATGGAACCAAGGGAACTTTCGGGGAGTAGGTGAGTTGGGTTGGTGATGCCGCGGGATGGCGTGGAGGGGGTGGGACACTGTAGCCGTGGGAGGGGGTATATGGTACTGGGGCGAGGGGTGGAGGAGGCGTGAGGGCGGCACGCGTTCGACAGGGCCCGCAGCGGGGCGAGACGTGAGGGGGTGGGGTGGAGAGGCAATTGGGGAGCAGGAAGTGCGGGAGGAGGATGATGGAGTTATGGGGCGGCTGGGGCTGGAGAACCGGTGGGGGATGGCGCTGGGGGTTGAGCAGCCGTGAGGGGCGGTTTGGGGTGCGGCGAGGCGCGACGGGAGCGGGGATGGAGGAGCAACGGGGGGCTCGGGCAAAGGGGGGGCGGCGGGGAGGATGGAGTCGAGGGACGGCTAGGGGCGGGGGCGGCGTCCGGTCGGCCGTGCCTGGAGCGGGGATGGAGATGAAACGGAAGGAGACGCGAGGCGACTTGACGGGAGCGCGGGTGGGGCTGAGATGGAGTGGAGGTGCCTCCGTGGGGCGGCGCCCGGTCGACCGAGTGTGGAGCGGGGGTGGGTGAAGAACGGGGGGCTCGGGCAAAGGGGAGGGGCGGGGATGATGGAGCCGTGGGGCGGATAGGGGTGGGGTGGCGCCCGGTCGACCGAGCCTGGAGCGGCGCCGCGATAAGGGGCGGAAGAACGCATGGCAACAAGATAAGAGGCCCGTCCTGGGAGGCGCTCTTCTTCTTCTTCTTTCTCTGTTGCCGCAGCGTGTTTCTTATAGCGCCTTCTGTCACGTTTAACATCCGGCCGTCTTCTCCCCCTCCCTCGCGTTTTTGCCTCGGCTCTTGCAAACACATCAGCCGTCCTGCTGTTTTGTTGTTGTTCGCGAAGTTTAGTTCGGAGAAGTTGTGAAGTTTGTGCCAGAGGTGGATGAAATGAAACAGCATAACTTTACATAAGGGGTAGAAACGTTCGCTCTTTCATATTCTTGGACTGCGAATCGGTCATGTGTGGAATTTCATTTGAAGCTGTCTGACTGTATGACTAGAACTTGCTTTCGAGTTCTTGAGGGGAAGGTGTAGGGAAGTACGGTCGCTACTATTATACTCTCTGCGCATTCGAGATGTCTACATTTCGACTGTGTAAGTAAGTTATAAAACTCAGAGGACGTTATTTGCTTAATCAAAATTCCACATTATTTCTGACTCTCATAGAAAAATGAAAATTATTAACTCATGAATACTAAAATTGAGGTTTTAAAAAATATTATTAAGAACATTTCTTTTAAAATATTGATATTTTATTTAATGAGATAACGTTTCAGTAAATTTGATGAATTCTTTTTTCTAATTTACGCTTGCTAAGCGTAAGTGTACATTTCTTCCAAGAAAAATAGAGACAATGGGGATAATTATGTTATTCACTACATTTGGTTTCGATTGTATTTGCAAAGATACAGGCATTTATTCTATTTTCAAAATGATTTTTTTGGGTGCACGCAATCAATTTTACAATTATCTAGTAGCCTACACTTTCAGAAATCACCCTCCCGACACACCCTCTACCGTCAGCTAAGAGAAACATATCGGCGCGGGGAGAACTAAATTACCAGAGTTTTGAGCTGCGACGCAATTCCCCAGGAGTTTCGAAACAATTGATCAGACTTGGCGCGTGGGGACACCCGGGGAAGTTGGTATATTAGTTGGAGCGGCGGGGCGGGGCGGGGCGGGGCGGGCAGGGGTGGCGCGAAGCGAATCCTTAGGGCTACCGGAGGGCAGCTCGGGTCGACTTGCTGGTGTCGCCGCCAGCGGAAGCCCCTGAAGGCGTGACGCTGCCCACACACCTGGGCCTCCAACGAAACCTCGAGGACAGGGGTACTGTAATGCTGTGGTAAAGTTTGCTCTGAACTGTGCAGGACCTGATCCGTCAACAAAGGGTGGCCACTAACTTCCAGAAATGACATTTGCCTGAGGTTTTTTGATCGAGTTAATTTTCATCTGATAAAATTTTCAAATACAACTTGATTGAAATAAGACTTGAATCAACGGATTTGTTGTTTATGCGTTTTCATTGTGGAATTGTATTTATAAATTATAATAATGCCTAATTTTTTAAAGGATTAAAAGAAAATGTGATGGTTGAAGAAAACAATTTAGAAGTCATTTAACTGTATCACCATCCACGGGTGTTTGGAGAGTCACGTTCTCGCTCAAAGAACTTTCATGTGTACGCCATACACCAACGCAGTTGCTAACCAGTCATATGCAAATGCCACATGCGTAACTTCGTTGTATGAAATTTCCCCCTACATACACACTGATAGAAAGTGATAGTCTTCGACTCCACTACATGCACTAGACGTTTGTAACATTTGTTATGAAACACTGTATTTCTAGATGACACCCTGAGAAACATTGAACGCTCGAGCCGTTATACCTGGTGCAATCGAGGCAGCGAATCACCAATAGTCGGAACCAATTGCTTCTGAAGCTGAAGAATAAGTGTTTTTGAGGTGGCAATTCACCTATAGAAATATTGCATAACGCTTTCAGCACCAACTGTAGGCGAAAATTGCCTAGCCTTGAGTCGCTTCCTATCGACTGATCATTGAATAATCATTGTAAATAAAAGTTATAAATTAATAATTCATAATTAAACGTTTAAAATTTCATTTAAATTAGATTATAGACGCGTTACTTGCATTTGCTCGTGATATATTAATTTAAAAATTTCAGGCTTTTTTCACGCTTGAACTAGTGCCCTTTGAGATCGTGTCATAAGCTTCAAAACACAGCGCAGAATTCCCATAGTTCTAACCGTTCTTGAGAAGAATTGAACGCTTGGATCGTTATAACGTGTGCCTAGAGTACTTGATGGAATTGGGAAAGCAGTTAAACTAGAGTTCCAACTCATTGCTTGCGAAGAACCGGAATTTTAGGCCAGGTATGACAAGTCGCAGTAAGCTTATTAAAGTTCGTGGGCACTGCGTCCAGAACAACTGGAGGAGCAACTGAAGGACGATTAACAAAGATTCGTGTCTGTTCAAAGAGCTCTCGGCCCAGCAGCCAGAATTGTTAACTTACAGACTTACAGTATTAATTTGTATCATTTTTGCTTTGTACAACAATTAACAGAATGATTTAATAAGGCATAACACAAAACGTAAACAAGGAAAGAATTCGCCATTCAAACACATTCCTGCCCCATGGCAAAAATGTTTATGAAAGGTAGAATTTAAAAATAACATAAAAATGAAATAGTAATAAATAGTGAAGAATTTAAACTTCACACAAATCTCGGTTGTTTGAGAGAACAAATTCGGCATTGTATTAAGCCACTATTCCCTGCCTCGTGCCTCTTCAGCTAGCGCGTGTACACCCCTTTCCGGATTTGGAGGGGAAATAAGAGCGGAGTCAGGGGAAGTTGCTTGTGCTCGCACGAGAGCCGGGCTTTCCAGGCGGGCAAGTAGCACGTGAGGGAGCGGTTTAACATGCCTAGTTTATGTTCCGATTTAAAAATAGTGACTTGTGACAGATCATCAGTTGGAATCAGGAACTTCGTTACGACTTTAATTTTAGGTATCCAAGCTCCCGATTGGATAACTGCGTTACAGCTGATGATCTGTCACAAGATACTATATTTCAATCGACAATAAATCAGTCGGACTGATTGTTTAGTGGCTCCAGGCGAGTCAACTGCTACGGTTATGTCCCGTAAGAGTAGCCCATGCTTTTATAGCGGAAGATGGCAGTGATCTTCCACTGTTGGATAACGAGTTCCGGCGCCGACCTACCCGTCGGCTTGTGGGTTTTTTCTCATCCAGGTATCTCCTACCAGAGGGGCACTGCCCCAACCGAGACAAGCTTTGAGCTCTCGACCAATCTGCAGGAATGTGTGGTTATGTAGTATATTTCTTAGTGTGTGTGGGAGGGAAGGGACAAGGAAGAGGAAGGAAAGATCGCGCGCGGTCGTGGCCCGTTTATTATTGTACTACTCCGGCATTCGCGTGATGTTGATCGGACAAACCACGGAAGACAACCGATGAGAGCAGCCGGCCGCTAGAATTCTCCTCCAGAAGCGACTGAATTCAACCTAGCTCACAAGCTAGAGTCGAAAATCCTGCCGCCTGTCGGGACTCGAACACCAGGACCTCCCGGTCAGAGGCAGTGCAGTGACATCAGTTGATGCCCTATAAACAACCTTCGAGGGTACATTTGAAACGGGGCGCTAGGGCGTCGTACCTGGTGCTGTTGGGGCAGTTGACGACGCCGTTGCAGACGAGGCGCGCCGGGATGCAGAGGCCCGCGTCGCCGGGGCAGAGGAAGTCGCAGCCGTCGGCGCCGCTGCCGCCGCCACCCTCCGTGAGCCGCGACGTGGCCAGCGAGCCGTCGGGGTTGCGCGGCAGGTGGAACAGCTCCGTCCACACCACTTTGAAGGCCGCGCGCGCCGGCGTCACCTGCGCACGCCCACGGCCACGCGAGTGCAGTCCTTACCGCTAGGTGCGCTGCCATTTAGCCTAATGTTTGTGTATCCACTTTCATTATCTAGAGTCCAACTTTACGAAACGGAGAAGAGTTTCGTTATGAAAAGAATACAAACGATTTAATAATGCACCGCCTACTAGTAACAACTTCCGTTTCGTAATAAGAGTTATTATAGTTCAAGTGATAGATCACTTAGATTATTAGAGCATGGTCTGTTATTAACAACAATAATCCATTTGTAATAAGAATTATTAGAACACAAGTGAAAGGCATATTAGAACAATTTATAGCCTATTATTATTATTATTATTATTATTATTATTATTATTACTATTATTATCCATTATTATTATTATCCATTTCGTAATAAAAATTATTAGAACACAAGAGATCACTCGGATTATTAGATTAATTCATGGCCTACTTGGTTACGATTAACAACTATCATCGTTTCGTAAAAAAAATTTAGAATGCAAATTTTTTAATAATCTTTGGTCTAAACTTATATTGATGGAGCACTAGATTAGAACTAGAGAGTCGTTAGGTGTCATCTGTTTATTTATTTTGAGGAATATAAACATCGCTTTTATAATCAACAAAAAACAAGAAATATTTCAGTGACAAAAGTCAAATTAATAAGCTGACTGGTTCATTTGAGCAGTCATTCATAATATTAGGTTTTTATATTTGAACTTTATCACGTTCGATTACATAATTACCCAAAGCGTAAAATAGTGTAATGCATTTGAGAGTAAAGAGATTTTATTTATCCACACAAAATAATGTAAATTTTCTGCAGTAACGTACTTTCTGGTGCCTACGAATCTTCACACTGTGAAACAATTCTGTATTAAGTTCTTTTTTATCAGAAGTTTCTTTCTCGTTTTACTGCTTCTTAGTTCCTTTTTAAACAATGTTATATCGAAACTCATAGCTCTGTAGACTGACAAATTCTATTGCTTTATTCTTTACCTCCGTCTTTCCTCGTTGCCTTCGATTTCCACTCACTGTCCGTCTTTTCCCCTCAGTGTTCAGTGTCAGATTTCATTCTTTTTCGATTGCGGCCGGTGCTCTACCTAAGCTCATTGAAAACGATGTTCCAATAGAGTTGTCAGGTGTGACCAAGTATGACAAATGGGACAGGAGGATTTGAGTGCGAGTTGGAAAAAAGTGATAACGGTTTTTCCTTTTGATGCATTCTGCTTCAGGTGTGGAGACACCCTTTGGTCTCTTCCTCTGTCAAAGAAAGAGTGGCTTTTCTTACATTGGGATGACTTAATATAAGACATTTAAACAGACGTCTTTCAGTTGAACATATAGGAAATTTAAATGGAGGAATTTGCAAACTTCCACGTGCAAATGCAGAATTTTCTGATACATGTGTTCACATCTTCAAGTACATAGATGATTTTCCTTACGCATTTACTCAAATATTGCATTATCAATATTTCAAACCAATTCATTGCCAATTAGGTATATTATTAATTGATAATATTGAAACATTTCACAAATGTTTAGAATTTATCATTTTTTGTGCCATATGTCGTATAAAGATGAATCTCTTATGTCTTTTTTAGGTAACACATGTATATCTGAGGCGCACCCAGGAATTTTTTATGCGAGTGTGTGTGTAGGGGAGGTACAGGTACAGTATCCAGAAGACTTGATGTTATCTTAAAAATAATTTTTCATTCATGCAAATAAAAAATATATTTTTATTTGTTGACTTCAAGTATATATATTTTCAACGTTAACAATGGATATATTGATTGACTTTCGTAAGTGTAGACAATTAGTAAAGCATATTTTTGAATATGTATCATTGGCCTAGGGGGGTGAAGCCCATGAGTCTGGCCCCCTTGGGTGCGCCACAGACGTTTATCATTTTTCATTTGTCGAATTCCTTTTTAAGAAGAACTCTGACATCAATTTATTCCAAACCTTGTATAATAAAACTAATTGCCCAAAGAGGCTTTGTATAGTTTTAAGTTAGGTTAAGATTAATAATAATTAGTATATTTAAGATATCGCCCTCCCGCAGCTCCAAAAGCCGAAAGGCTGGAGCAAAATTGTATCCCTAACATGAATAAATTCCCGCCTCGCTAGGGCAACTAGCGAGGGGAAAATGAAATTCATTTTTACTATTTGATCGCGCGATGTGAAATTTTTCAAGGCCCAAGAAAGACCGAACAGATAACCGTTCGTAGTATGCTGCGAGGCTTTATGGATTATATGACGTTTGTTTTGTTTAGAAATAATGGCATATCGCCGTCGTCGTATCGAATCTCGCGAAGAGCCGCGATGATTTATCGAATATCGGTGGCGCGCGTGCGTATCCAGCGCGCGATTTATCGAATATCGAGAATTGCCACGGGCGTGTAATCAGCGTGCCGCGGCGCTTCTGTTTAGAAGCCGTCAATTTTACAGATTACCTGCTGTAACAGAATATCCGACTTGTTTGAAGCGGTCCACACCGCGGTGTCTCCCTAGCATGGATTTCTATAACCATCAGCATGTATTATCTGCATGGTCTGTGAATCACTCGGATACGTTGCCACGTCAACGAACAAAAAGCAGTGCAACGGGGAGAGAGATATCTCTCTCTCTCTCTCGGTTTGGTGAAACACCCGTAGATAGCGTTTTCCTGTGAGGTGGTGGAGATACCAGCCACAGCACGGGAGGTTTTGTTGTAATGTTAGCTAACATGCAAATAAATTACTATTTGTTTAGTGACGGAAGAAAAACTCAATATTTAGCCATTATCCTACTACAAGTTCTCAAACTCGAAAGGTGTGCGTATATGTGATTCATAAAATATCATTTACAGGTGAACTTTTTGAGGGGCGTTTTTAACCCTAAAGTGCTACAGCAAGATTCTAATTGTATTTTTAAACAAAATGTTCTTTCAGGAAAATTTGAGAAATTTTTATAGTTAAACTTTCAAGAATTTTTTTTATCAAGAATCACTCTGTGTATCTTAGTATGATATTTAATGCGGTAATTTCTGTATAATACAAGCATAGAACACGACTACTGAGCATTCTCAATTTATCTGAACCACTATCTTCGTCTGTTCGGAATGAAATCGATCCCCAATACAATTTAACTACAGAAAATGCGTAAATTGAGTACTGCACAATGCGCTAAAACGAAGTACATTTTAATCAGCAAAACTCCTCTCACTATGCGGATTAAGAACTAAAGCAGAAAAGCGATTTAAGAATGTAAATGGGGCTATGCATCGACCTGGCATTGCTTAGGTGACAATCCGTTTGTTCCCGGGAATAGTATATTTTGATTTCGAGGTAGAGTAAAATTCATTCCGACTTCACACACCGAAAGGTGCTATTTGGTCGAGTTAAATATTTTATTGCCGTTCTGTTTAACTGCCAATGTAACATTCACGTTTCAAACTTTTTTCGGTTCATGTCTGATTATTTACGCATCTCGCTAGGTCTGGTATTGGTCAATTAGTGGTTCATCATTTGGAGTGGCATTGGACATGAATATGAAATACCATTTTACTGTTCCAACGATTCTGGAGTTTGTGGCACATCTCGTGTAAGTTTCTTTTGAATCTCGTGGTCTCGTGTTCTCAGAAGTTTAAATAAAATATGTATGCTTAGAATCTAATGAAAATGAGTCAAAATATTTACATTACAATAATAATAATAATAATAACAATAATAATAATAATTTTTATTATTAAAAAACAGTGAGCGTGAAGCGAAAGTACTCTCGGCGGCGGTGAAGTGCACGAGCACGACGGGGTCGGGCCCAGCCAGTTATTTTCGAGTTAAAACATTTTGAATATTATTAGACAATTATATTATTAGACTATTAAAAAGATAAAAAAGATGGGCGTGAAGCGAAAGTACTCACGGCGGCGGTGAAGTGCACGAGCACGGCGGGGTCGGGCCCAGCCAGTTATTTTAGAGTTAAAACATTTTGAATATTATTAGACTATTAAAAAGATAAAAAAGATGGGCGTGAAGCGAAAGTACTCACGGCGGCGGTGAAGTGCACGAGCACGGCGGGGTCGGGCCCAGCCAGTTATTTTAGAGTTAAAACATTTTGAATATTATTAGACTATTAAAAAGATAAAAAAGATGGGCGTGAAGCGAAAGTACTCACGGCGGCGGTGAAGTGCACGAGCACGGCGGGGTCGGGCCCAGCCAGTTATTTTAGAGTTAAAACATTTTGAATATTATTAGACTATTAAAAAGATAAAAAAGATGGGCGTGAAGCGAAAGTACTCACGGCGGCGGTGAAGTGCACGAGCACGGCGGGGTCGGGCCCAGCCAGTTATTTTAGAGTTAAAACATTTTGAATATTATTAGACTATTAAAAAGATAAAAAAGATGGGCGTGAAGCGAAAGTACTCACGGCGGCGGTGAAGTGCACGAGCACGGCGGGGTCGGGCCCAGCCAGTTATTTTAGAGTTAAAACATTTTGAATATTATTAGACTATTAAAAAGATAAAAAAGATGGGCGTGAAGCGAAAGTACTCACGGCGGCGGTGAAGTGCACGAGCACGGCGGGGTCGGGCCCAGCCAGTTATTTTAGAGTTAAAACATTTTGAATATTATTAGACTATTAAAAAGAAAAAAAAGATGGGCGTGAAGCGAAGTACTCACGGCGGCGGTGAAGTGCACGAGCAGGCGGGGTCGGGCCCAGCCAGTCATTTTAGAGTTAAAACATTTTGAATATTATTAGACTATTAAAAAGATAAAAAAGATGGGCGTGAAGCGAAAGTACTCACGGCGGCGGTGAAGTGCACGAGCACGGCGGGGTCGGGCCCAGCCAGTTATTTTAGAGTTAAAACATTTTGAATATTATTAGACTATTAAAAAGATAAAAAAGATGGGCGTGAAGCGAAAGTACTCACGGCGGCAGTGAAGTGCACGAGCACGGCGGGGTCGGGCCCAGCCAGTTATTTTAGAGTTAAAACATTTTGAATATTATTAGACTATTAAAAAGATAAAAAAGATGGGCGTGAAGCGAAAGTACTCACGGCGGCGGTGAAGTGCACGAGCACGGCGGGGTCGGGCCCAGCCAGTTATTTTAGAGTTACAACATTTTGAATATTATTAGACTATTAAAAAGATAAAAAAGATGGGCGTGAAGCGAAAGTACTCACGGCGGCGGTGAAGTGCACGAGCACGGCGGGTCGGGCCCAGCCAGTTATTTTAGAGTTAAAACATTTTGAATATTATTAGACTATTAAAAAGATAAAAAAGATGGGCGTGAAACGAAAGTACTCACGGCGGCGGTGAAGTGCACGAGCACGGCGGGGTCGGGCCCAGCCAGTTATTTTAGAGTTAAAACATTTTGAATATTATTAGACTATTGAAAAGATAAAAAAGATGGGCGTGAAGCGAAAGTACTCACGGCGGCGGTGAAGTGCACGAGCACGGCGGGGTCGGGCCCCAGGTCGGCCGCGGAGAGCACAGGCAGCTCGCGCAGCGCGCTGACGTTGGCGCCGCACACAGCGACGAGCGGCGCCGCGCGCGACGGCAGCCGCACCTCCAGCCGGCCCTCTTCGCACACGCGCGACGCGAAGCGCAGCTTGTCGAAGTGCAGCCACAGGTCGCGCTGCGGCGACACCCGGATCTGCGCAACGAACGGGCCCATGTACAAGACACAACTGGAAGGCACACGGAACACTACTAAAAGAAATGAAAATAGCTCAACTGAAACACCTGTATCTGCGCAACAAACGGTTTGATACAGAAGACGGAATTGGAAAACACATGTAACACTAAAAAAAAATGAAAATAGCTAAAACTCAACTAAAGCTCAAGTAAAACATCTGGATCTGCGTAAAACAGTTCGATACCATCGACAAAAAGACACATTTGGAAAACACACGTAATACTAAAATGACACAAAAAAATGAAAATGATTCGAGTTTCTAAGGATTGTCATTGACTATTCTGTTTTTTTGATTGTATAGTGATTCCGGGCGCCTCAAGTGCTAATGTCGTTAGTTCCGTTAGTGTAGTGCTCGATTCATCGCGAGAGATGGACCCTCCCCCCCGCAGAATGGAGAGATCCGGCACGAACCTACAGTCGGATAGCGTCGTTTTCCAGCGGGCTACTGCTCCAGCCGGGACAAGCTCTAACCTCCCGACCGGTCTCCCGACGTGTGCTAGCGTAGTGCATGTATGTGTGAAAGGGGTGATGAGAGGAGAAGGAAGAGTAGGAGAGATCGCGCGGTCCATGAGCAGAGTACTGCGCGGTTAGAGTACTGCTCCGGCATTCGCCTGAAGTTGATCGGAGAAACCACGGAAAACTACCGATCGGAGCAGCTGGTTGCTAGAATTCTCACCCAGATATCATCTGAAATCGACCTAACTATCTTAGCTAGTGGCGAAAATCCTGTCATTGTCTGGATTCGAACTCTAGGACCACTCGGTCTGAGGCTCTGCAATGACACCAATAGATGCCCTGAGCCACCGTTGCCGGCCAACGCATTTTATTCCCAATGCATTTTATTCCCAAATAGTTTTTAATTAATAAAAACGTGCCAGTATAATTAGAACTCGTCGTTCCCACCCTTCAGTCTTTGATTTCATTCACCGATCTCGCGACGTCGGAGTCTCTGGGATAAGACCCAAATATCGTCTCCTATATTATTTAAGTAGTATACATACTTCTTGCGGCTCTCACACGCAACTAATCTTTAAAAATGAGGTCTCTAAAGAAAGAGAATTTCACGGAGACGACACGTGACGAAGACTTTGACTTTAAAAATAACAAGTATTTGTTTACAAAATACGCAAACAAATATTCATATCAAAAACTCTGCCGGAGTCTTGAATCTATATTGTTAAGTAAAGCCCAAACGAAGCGTTTTAGAGCTTTAAAAACTTAACTTTTGAGGTCAAAGGCCTCAAAGAAACGTTCCTCACACCATAATCTACAGGATGAGATCTTCTTGAACATTCTAATACATTTTTGCTGATTCGACGCTTTTCAATTCTACCCCACCTGTTCAGAACATGTAGAATCTCAACTGTATGTGAAATTAAACTAATTACTTGCATTATACGCGACTGAATTACACGAGTGTACCACTTTGCTCGGTAATAACGTTTAAATAAGAATAGTTTGTATTGACAAGGGTGTATTGTATTGTTATCAATTACAAGAAGACATTTAAAACAAGTGACGGAGGATAAGATGATATTGAAAAATAAGATATATTACAGGATTCATATGGAAATGGAAAAATAGGAAAGAGGGTGGGGTTTAACATGCGAGAGTTCCCGCACGGGTTCGCTAGTGATTATGCAATACAATACAATGACAATTATTGTTCAAAACTTGTATTTTTCTAGTTGTGCTGGTGTCGTAGCCTATAAAAGATATCAGTGTTCAATTCCACTTTTTCAAATGCCTTGTTCTAAATTGGGTTTGGCGACTATGTAACAGAAATTTATACGATAAAGGTTGGTCGGTGAACTGAATATTTGAAGGATCAGAGAACTGATATTTGACTTTCCCGGGTAATAAAATAATAAATAATGATTTAAAAAATAATACTGAAATTGTGGCAGCTTTTCTTTTCCTATCACAACAAGGTCACAAGGAGGATATACGTGAGAATCACACTACCATTCTCCTCAAGGATAGATCGGTTTTCAACTACGCTAGATATGCCAGCTTCAAGGAATCTAAAAGTATCCAAACTCCAGCAATAAATTAATATGCTTGTCATTGAAAGGAAAATCAATTTTCCTATATGAAGGGCGTCTTAAAACATGAACGTTGTATACTGTGTTTTAACAAATTTGATGAAGTGTTTTTTTTACTAGTACAGGCTTCAGTATAATTTTTGTAATTATACGTAACTGTTACAGACCCTAGAAGAAGTTTGTGCTATGTTGTAGCATTACTAGAATTACTCTTGGAAGTCTAATAATATTTTTTGCACTCATGTGTCTTCTTCTTGTTACTACTTAAGTCATTTTGATACAGTTTTTTTAAAAATTATGTTCAGCCGTATTATTGTTCCATGTAGAAATCATTTTATTAAAATATTGTATTATAATTTTTATCGAAAAATAAAGCAAACCGGATGGTTAGATTTCCAGTTTTAATTTTTATTTATTTATTTTAGTATCTTGGGATCTCGCAGTATTCGTAACTGAGTCAGTGTGCCTACTTGCGACCACGCCGTCGAAGCCGCCCTGCTACTGCATTGTACTGCAACTGGAGCTCCGAGACGGCCGAGGCTTTGGGGAGACTTAGGGCTTCGCAAGACACACGCTTTGAAGTGAGAGGGGCTTCGAAGTTGGTAACCAAGGCCTTGTTGCAAGTGCGACTCAGGTTGTGCTGCAATGTTCGCCCAACTCGTTCTGTCGTGCGGCGAACCTTGGCGCCACTCAAACTTTAGTGTTACTTAGCTGCCATTCAGGAATTGCTACAGCTGTCGTCGTTAGAATTTTGTTATGCTTCTGGCCCTGCCGAATTCTCAATAAAATTGTCTCGTAGATCTTAATTACCCTGTTTAGGATCTCGCCCGAAAGTCCTCTCTTCTCAGTTATGAAATGGTTCAGAGTATGGAAGTAAGGTTTGCTTTTAAAAATGGTGAGTAATGAGACAAACTATGTCTGATACCTGGAGTATTTTTGTTTACGGAGACTAATACTTGTAATACTTGTAATTTGTTTTGGAATCTACTTTGTTGTTTAAACGAAGTGGACAAATACACAAAAGAAAAATAAATATATTTATCGCCTTTAATACTTTGAGGTATATTTTTCGTAAGCAACTTTTACCACGTGGGGAATAACGAATAGAATACGGAACATTTTTATAGACTCTTGGAGTTCGTTAGCAGGTTGTGCTCACGATGCGTTAGATTCCTATGCTTGGATGATCCTTGGTATTCTCATATTTTTAATTACCAGTTGCACATTGATTAAATGTATTCAGAAGTGAAAATGATATTAAAATGCAAAAAAGAATGCATATTTATTACTGTTCCCCGTTTTCATTTGATGCAAAATATATCCTGCACACTCATTCACGGCAATTTATATGAAGTAGAAAGTATATTTAATTGCCAATTAGTAATTTTCGCCCAATGATTTATAAAATTATCATTTACAAATGAGTTTTGTCAAAGCTTTCAGAAAATTTTTAAAAAATGTATACGTTGAATTAAATTAACAAGGTCATTGGGGCAAAAATGCTCTTACCGTGGACTTCGATAATGAGCAATATTGTTTTACAGGTTTCTGCAATCTCAACATGTGCTTTTAGATTTTACGGCAAATTTCATACTTTTGAATTTGTTCACACGTTGTTGACAGTAATTTTTTGTCTGCAAACTTTCTTGTAATCATAGCTTTATCGTTAAGTATCGTAACATAATATAAATTTGGAATGAACAGTCATTTTTGAAGTGTTATGTAATAGCTGAATTTTCGATATGAAAGAGTGTCTTTGAATTTGTATTATAATTCGAAACATTGATCTCTAAAACAATGTGAAAATATTAATAAAAAATGACATAAAAGGAATGTCTTTCTTAAAAATTGAAGGAATTTCCAAGAATTGAAATAATAATAATAATAATAATAATAATAATAATAATAATAATAATAAATCACTCATTCATGACTTATGATCTGCGACGGAGAATTCGCATCCAGCTCCTCCCGCCGAGACGGTGGATGGCGCTATCGGCAGTTTGACTTCTTTCTGCGGAAGTGGGCACTTGGAAGCTACAAACTGTGGACCAAATGGCAAAATTATACGGAACTGACGAGAGAGTGTTTCGCCAAAGGAAGCGGCAGAGAATACCAAACTGAATGACATTTCTCGCTCGATCGTCGACAAATATCACAAACAGAAACTCACAATTTGAAAATATGGAAAATATGTGCTATCTGTATTATGAATGAGGAAGAAACATACAGAATAAATCAGTGCTTCAATTTTTTTTGAATACGATTACTTTGTGGTACGCAATGATAAAGAGCTCTAGAGAACTTCTATTAGAGATTGACGCAATTGTGATTTTCACATTTCATTATTATTTCCATCTCTAAATACCTTTAATGAACACAAATATTTGATATTCAGGATATTTATTGTTTTGTATATAAAATGTAAGTGTAGTTTTGGAAATACTAATAAAATACAGTTACAAATCGCTGATAAATTAATGTTTATCTTTTGCGCATGAGGAAAGAGTGAAACCCGCAAATTCGTATAGAATTTTTGTCATCGGAAAGTCAAATTATTCATATGAGAATTTTGATATTTAAAAAAATGAAATTCTGTTTTACCTAATTTTCGATATAGGTACGTAGGCGGCACACTCAAAATCAATAGAGGACCCACTTTCTTTCGGGCCGTGACCATGGTCGAACCTGCTATGGACGTGTGTGCTTCAGCAACTCTGTATTGGAGTTGTGCTGTGGAGGAACATTATGTTTGACCAGTATATGTATTAGTAAGCCCTGATGAAGGAATTAAATATTCCGAAACGTTGGCAGACCAATGTAATTCATTAATTGACCGATCCCGTGATCCATTATCCTAATTATCTATAGTGTAAGTTAAATTAATGCTTTTAAAAATTATGATATAAAAATAAATAATTTATTCCTGTACCTTTTTTCAACGAAGGTTAAAGGGTTAGAGGGCAATGGGAATTATGTAGGTATATGTTTTGAAATGTACAAAGCATTCGTAATCAAAATATTTTATTGTTTGAAATTTTGTAACTGCCTTATCTGCTTTTCAGCGTTTTGCTTGTTTTTCTTTTGATAGAATACAAAAATACGAAGAAGTATCGTACTCGGCTGCTAAGAACTTTCGGAACAAGGAGAAATAAAAAAAAAATATTAAGAAATGAACTTCCTTCGTTTTTCAAAGGGGTAGCTCCTATTTTAATTCTGAAAATGCAATAATAAAAATGCTATAAGCAAATGCAATAAGCGAGCCATATAATCCTTCGGATTCGAAAGCTTGAAATTTATTCTTGGAAACGAAGTTTTTGTGTAATGTCTTATCCAAGAGTCTTCTCCTGACATCCTGGTTATCGCAACACGAATGTAACTGATATGAAAGATCTCTGTAAGTACAGTAAAATCTCGTTAACGCGTATTCCGAAGGACCGAAATAATCGGAGTTCGTGTTATAAAAATTCGTGTTGTCCGATTATTATAAATGTCCGTATTACTATAATCCCTTGCCAGGACCCAAGTTTTCTTCATGTCACGGCGAAATTCGAGTTAATCGAGTTCATGATAATGAGGGTTTACTGTAATTGAATCTCATCCTGGAACGTTTGAAGCAGCATAGGCGAGTCAATGCACCTTTCGTGGAACTGGTGTATCTCACAAAGCCCATTCTGTGGCCCCCAAGCGGGAGTTTGCACGTGCTATACGAGAGGGATTTTCATCGAAGGATAGATAGGGACACAACGTTCCCTCCTTTCGCGAAATGTGGAACTTCAACCGGTTCTTAGGCGGAGCGCGTTTGAGTACAGAGTTGCGAGTTCATTAATGAAGCTTTGTAGATTGGGAAGTCTCAAGTTCCGGTCTCGGCGGTGGCGTATTTTCGACACCGCCTAAATAGTTGGATCTGACGATTCCACTACCTGGTTGGGGATTTTGAATTTGATTGATTGATTTTTTCGTGTTTCCGGGCGCGTCAACTACTTCGGTCATTAGTCCCGTTAGTGTAGTGCATGTTTTTTTTCGGGAGATGGCGGTGATCTTCCCCCGCTGGATGGCGAGATCCGGCGCCGACCTACCGTCGGCTAGTGGGGTTTCCCCCTAACCAGGACTCTCCCACCAGCGGGGCACCGCCCCAGCCGGGACAAGCTCTAAGCTCCCGACCGGTCTCCCGGAATATGTGGTAGTGTAGTGCATGTTAGTGAAAGTGTGTGTGTAAGGGGAGAGGATAGGACAAGGAAGAGGAAGGACAGATCGCGCGCGGTCCGTGGCCCGTTTGGTAGGGTACTGCTCCGGCATTCGCCTGGTGTTGATCGGAGAAACCACGGAAAACTACCGATCAGAGCAGCCGGCCGCTAGAATTCTCCTCCAGACAGCGACTGAATTCGACCTAGCTGAAAAGCGAGAGTCGGAAATCGTGCCGCCGTGGGGAGTGGGAACCTAGGACCTCCCGGTTAGAGGCGCTGCAGTGACATCAGTTGATGTACTGAGCTACCGCTCCCGGTTTGGGGATTTTGAAGGATTGCTCTGATCGATCGTGCTTTCCGAGCCATTTTAGGCAAATGTCTGAGTGAAATAATGAGGCTCGGTCCCCAGTCCTAGCCGGGTGATAGGGTGGTGTCATGGGAGTATCCAAAATTTCTTTGCGAGTGTATGAGTGCTAGGTCAAAGACCAATCGGAGCTGGGTTGTAGCGCCTTATGAGAGGGAGAGGTATCGTCTCCTCCGACTAATTCCAGCCGAATGCCGGTGCAGTTTTCTAAAAAAAAGTCTACGAACTGCGCGCGATCCTTCCTTTCCCATATTTTCCCCGGTGCCGTCCTGAGGTCGAGCGATTGCCAGATCCCTTTTTTATTTATTTTAAGTTTATTATTCTTAAAAAAAATACTCAGTTCAGATAAGGTTACTTTTCATACGTATTATCAGGCTAACTTACCAATCTTAAGTATTAACCTTAAATGCTATTACGAAAGGGGCGAAAATTCCATTTCAGGACCTCAGTCTGGTTCTAAATCGACAATTGTTTCAGGTATATGAGGTATGGATCTTTTAAATTCTTGTTTGGTAAGTGAGGTTTTTGGGAAGTTTGAAATTTGATAGGTTTGTGATTTCAAGTAGTTATAATAAAAGTTGCTCAGATATATAATATACTAATCAGACCTGATCTCTTACTTATATAGTCCATGCCTGCTAAACTAGAAAGCCTCTGGCTGTACTGAGACATGGATGCATGGGAGAACCTCGAGTTGCACTGTGGTGTGAAAGGAAGACAAAATAAAACGGTTAATGCAGATTTTCATGGTTGTAGGACATTAAAAACGTAAGAGTATTATAAACTTTTCATGCTTCATATCTACGTATTGGACTTTTTCACAAAAGCCTGGCGTAGTAGGCATCGTCAGGCAATTACAAAGGTTTGCCTTTGTAATTTTGAAAATATGGGGCATTACCAGCTAAGAACTTTAAAGGGTGGACAACAATGATCAATAAAAGGAGAATTTTCCAGAGTGAAGTTTCACAATAATCATTATTATATTTTGTGTTTTTCCTTCTTTTCTTAATTTTCTTCGAATTATTTCATTCATGACTCCTCCGATTATATTAGCTTGAAAACCATTTGGGGTTTCATCGCTACTTACCACGAAATCACAGGAGGTAGCAGTGCTCTCCATTACTTCAGAATTGAACTGTTTCATTCTAATTGTTCTGTCTGAAGTTGAATTTTGCCACCAAGAAAAAAAGACATGGATACATAAGACGTTGTTTTATTATATTGAGTTTTATTATCTTGGGCTAAAATATTAGCTTTCAAATTTGGAGAAATGAAACAAATTTCATTTCTCCGTTAAAAATTAATTTATTGAGATCAATCACATTTTCATCTCATATTTAATTACTGTCGTACATTAATTTGAAATAAGAGACGATCCGAATAAGATCCTAGTACTGTAGTACTGACGCAATATAGCAACACTGATAGTTTATATATATATATATATATATATATATATATATATATATATATATATATATATAAACTAAGAATTTACAAAATATCTTTATGTAACTAAGTTATATAAAGATATTTTGTAACTGCAGGTGCTGTCAATAGTTCCCAAAAGTAAGATCTAAAATAAAGCATCAAATAAAAAAGAATATTAAGCACACTCATGTATTAGAAGTAGTGGTACAGCAGGAAATTCTCCCAAATGAATGTCTAATAGCAAGTATTCATGCGTACAAGAAAAATATATTAATCCCTTTGCGTCCGAACGTATTTGAAAAAGGAAGTTCAGAGCCCAAAACGAAGAGGGATGTCTAATTTCACGGCCATTGCCATTTTGGATTCGAAAGCATTTGCTCTCTTTAAAGGCAACGCAGAAGCAATTACGATGGGTCATTTAAAATGACAGGAGTGCCTTGATGATTTTGGTGGCTGGTGATTTTGCGTCACAGTCATTACGGAACGCTGGTCTCCAGAAAGAAAATGAGTTTAATCGATTTTTATCGTGTACGTCATTGGCGGGTCTCATTTTTGGGACAACATACTTTTTTGACAGGAAAGAAACGTAATTTGGTGAAATACGTTCTGTAAAGAAAGAAATCCCTTAGAGTATACGATAATATTGACTCTGTTCTGAATGGGCTGTACGAGAAGAAATACAACACTATCGTACAGACATTTATATTATTATAAGCTATGTAGAAATTAAATTAATACTGAAATCTTCTACTATACGTCAAATTTAATTTTAATTTACTAGTGAAATACATAAATGTCTATGTGATCCTTTTCTCTTTAATTTTTACTAGAGAAAATTTCAAAAGACACTTATTGAATATATTTAGAAAGTAGTGGCGTAATTTTTTCTCTTCTTCTGACAATGGCTGAACATTTTATGAAGGTTGTTGCAAAGTTTCCTCCATTATTGAGATAGTAAAACAAACTGATAATGTAGCAATTTACATATACGGCAAGGTTTCCAATGAGCTGAGTAAACAGTTTTACTGTTTGCGGAATGTGTCTCACTGCTGTTTATTTTAGAACTGATACTGAAAGGAATATATACGAAAATGGTATTGACGGCACTACAGAACGTTTGAAAAACTGCATATTATAATTTTGAGAATTTTATACTCGTACTTCAAAATAGATATTTATGTAACATGAGCGTTGTAAGGATTCTAAGGAACGAGAGGTGACAAAAAGCCCGCGAGGGTTAATGCCTGTGGTACATAAAATATTTTACTCTTTACCTCATTTTAATGATTTACTTATTTACTAATTAACTAGATGGTAGCTTGACTCGGTTTGTGTTTTCATACTTCCCTCCAATAATTCCCTTTCATCATTTTCTCCATAAGAGTCGCATCATTCAACTGTTTTCATGTTTCCCTCGTCTCCGTAATCCTCTCGATCTAGGTTTAGTTATGCGGTGTAAAACGACTATGTATCGAAGACAATAATAAGGAATAAAGTGTTAGTAAAGAATAAACATATTTTAAACATTGGATACTCTGTCGCAAGGCTCGCTACCATCGTGGTTAGCGCACTGGTTCCCAAAACCAAAGACTGTGGGTACGAACCCTGAGTGAACGACAGACAGAAACTCCTTAGTGTCCATATCAAACTTGCGGCATGTAAAATAATCCTGGTTAAATACCAGAAACATTAAATCCTCCGACAAAATCCGTCCTAAGCTGATCCGTATTAGCTCAGCGGCAGAGCGACACAAGTAACGAATAATTATTGAGACCGTTGTGTCAGGTCCTGGCGGCGAATATGAGAGACAAATAATAGTTTGGGTGCCTATATGGTGTCATATTCCAAAAAGACCCTTATGGAGACCTCGAACCCGTGTTTCGAGGGAGTCAGTGAACCATATCCCGAACAATATATCGCTCGTGAGCTGCAATAGTAGCTCAACTCAAAAAATACGAATTTTGAGTTAATGCATTATCCAGAATTGCAGATTGGTCTACCTTTCAGAAGCATATCTTTCATTATAGTACTCCGTCAACAAATGGCTGATGTGAGAATGCAAGAATGATGCACTAAAATACAAGGTGAGATTTCAAACTCGTTTATCTCAACATCTAATTTTTTGGAATTGATTAATGATAAGTAATTTGCATGTTGTATGAAGGGTATGTTGGTTTTATTTCCATTTGTATATTCCACAGCTTCAAAATTATGATAGAATAATGACATTTAATAACTTTTCAGCTAATGACCTGTGGTAAAAATGACTATAGCAAACCAATACACTATTTTTTCTTACGAAGAGTATGTCTATTTTCAAATATTTTCATTCGAACAATAAGCATTTTTAGTGTGGGACAACCTTGTAAATTGATCGTTGTTCTTTCTTGGTGGTAATTTTGATGAAGTCATTTTCATATGTGGTTGTGAGATGTCAGCCAAAGACGAAACACCACTTGTCACGTATAATAACTCAAATTACAATGCATTGTTCCACTTATCAATATTTGAATTACCCAGATAAGGAAACTATGAGTTCTCTATTTCTAAATCCAGTATTATGTTAATGATACGGCTCGAGAAGAAGAAGATTAAAATATTTCACTGTTTAAAAAGACATGCGTAAACTTCTTATTATTTTTACTTAGTATGGGCTGCAGACGCGCTGCAACTGCACTAAATTGAGAGAAGTCTTCCTGAAATGCGGTCAACATAGGTAAATATGCAATTTATAACAGCCTAATAATGTCTCAGAAGAAGGAGAAGAATAAAGAAAAAAGAGAAGAAAAGACGAAGAATCAAAGAAAAGAAAGCAAGGAAAAGATAAAGAAGAAAACGTGGGAATTAAACTAGGCCCAGGAATGGGGGACATCGTTAGCTAGCCGGCAAAGTCGAACAAACGTCCCAAATTGCCCTATGCATATAACAATAATAATAATAATAATAATAATAATAATAATAATAATAATAATAATAATAGTAATAATAATAACCATACTAATACAGCCCCCGTGGGGCAGACGGTTGCGGCGGACTCGTCTGCGCTGAGGAGGCTGCAGGTTCATATCCTGCATAGGCATGGTCGCATTGGTAATTGTCCCTTCATCCCTCATCATCATTCTATCATTTCCTAATTCATAACTCAATATTAACAACCTTTGTAAATCAATGGAGACATCCGAAAAAACTGATTCTCTTAACGAATAAAAAAACGTTGAACTCTCTGGGATAAGTATGACTGGGCCTCGGAGAAGAATGTGTAGCGTGATCCTAGATGGTCCCATTAAAATAATAATAATAATAATAATAATAATAATAATAATAATAATAATAATAATAATAATAATAATAATAATAATAATAATGTAAGCCTGTGGGTAATCAGGCTTGGCTAGGTTGGTAATCATGTCTGGCTCGCCCTGTCGCTTGTCGACACGCGCGTGAGAGGCAGTTCGTAACAAGACTCCGCGCTGAGAGCATTGATGGCATTGATGTACACAAAGGCTTGCTATCGGCATTGTATTGATTCAGGTTGGTCTTAATCTTTAGTTTTAAGTATATTTGTTTATCATTGTATTTCTGTTTTTAGCTAATCTGTACATATTATTTATATTACAGTTGTTTACTGCATCTTTAAGTGTCGATTCTAACCCTAACTCCGCTTCCTTGAACTCTTTAAATTGTGGCTTACAACAACAATAATAATAATAATAATAATAATAATAATAATAATAATAATAATAATAATAGAAGAAGAAGAAGAAGAAAGAAAAAGAAAGAAAGAAAGAAAGAAAGAAGAAAAAAATTCGGCGGTGCAGCCCCCTGGTTGGCGCGTCATTTGGGTTCCCGGCGTGCCCGCAGGGCGGCGCTGGCGCGGCTCACCTCCCAGAGGCAGCGCAGCGCGCGCGGGGCCTCGACCAGGCCGAGGGCCTCGAGGTGCGGGAAGGCGAGCTCGCCGTCGGCGGCGGCCGGCAGCAGCGCGGGCCCGCACAGCGGGCCGTGCGCGAACTCGTAGCGCGCCGTGAAGAGCGGCGCCGCGTGCTTGAAGTAGGAGGCGGCGGCGTGCGCGCCGTCCACGGCCAGCTCCAGCTCGAGGCGCGGCCCGCGCGAGACGAGCTCGAGCGGCGCGCGCGCCCCGCCCCCGCGGCACAGGCACGCCGCCGCCCCGCCGCCCAGCGACGCGTTGCCGCCGCCGCCCGGCGCCGACGCCGCCGCCGCCTCCGCGGGCTCCCACGCCAGCAGGCGGTCCACGCCGCGGTCCGTCCAGCAGTCGCTGCAGCCCGCCGCGTTGTACGGGTGCTCCTGGGGAAACACGGGCCTGGGTGAGTTGCATGAACGTTATTCTGTCACTGGGCGATTGTTGCTGGCAGGAAAAAGCTGCTGAAGCAATCAAGACGATAATAGACACACGTACAGGTACAAACCCTATGTAAATGTTCACTTACATACAATGTGCACATATACACACTGCGAATACTTACACGCACACACATATACATACACACACAAATCGGGCCACCTCCATAACTTCTGAACTAACTATGGGTCACCCCACCAACTATGGGTAACCCCCATAACTTCTGAACGGTTAATGTTATCGGAAAGCAATTATCTGTCAACAATGCGGAATCATGAGGCAAATAATATGCTATAAAGATATTATATGAAATTTTTTTATTTTTCGAGAAATTTAATCGTCTTCGATTTTTTAAAATAGAATTTTTCTCGTCAGCAATTGATTGAGCTTGAGAAGAGGAATGCAATGATGTGACATATGTTAATGTTTTGATAATATTTTGAATATAAAATTATACTTTCGGGTATGTCATTTTAAATTAAACGTCTAGTGTTTTTCCTGGAGACATCGCAAGTTTCGCTTTTGAGAAACGTGGCCTTCGCGGCGTCTGCATGCCACAGCACTGTTGCGGGAAGAGGGGAAAGGGCGCGAAGGCCATCTTTCCTAAAAGTGACAATTACTAGGACTGCAGGAAATATTGTACGTTTAATTTAAAATCAATAGTCAGAAAGTATAATTTTATACTGAAAATATTATTAAAGCATTAACATACGTTACATCATTGCATTCCTCTTTTTGTCTGTCTGTTTTGTCTGTCTGTATCTACGACAAACGAGAAAAATATTTGATTTCATTTAAAAAATTAAAGATTAAATTTCTCGAAAACGAAAAATATATCTAACAATATCTCTTCAGCCTCTTACTTGCTCAATAATTTCTAATTAAGAGCGGAAACTGAATTTCGATATTGTGAATCGTTTACAAATTGTGGGAATGGACCATAGTTGGTGGGACGGCCTATATATACCGTGCGGCCCACCTAAGATGTTCCCTTCAATTTTCTCCTCAGATCTTCAATGTTCTTGGTACTTGTGAGTAAACGTCGTTCTTTATCGTTCCCCATAGAAAATAGTCCAGTGGCGGGCGAGTTTCCTACAGCACCGCGCCCAATCCATCGGCCGGGGAACTTCTTATTCAGCACTTGCCAAGCCACAAGCGCGTATGTCTAGCCATGAAATAGGGACCTATGATGGTGTCGTTAAGAATACCGCACCAGCTATTAATACTCCACTGCTTTTGGTTCTCAACATCACGAACATAATCTTCTTAAAAAAGTCCTGATCATCTAGCACGAGTTCCAGAGCAAAACGACAAAATTGAACACGTTTCTAGTAATCACCATCATAAAGCTTCTGGTGCAACGAAATGTAGTAGGGGTGAAACTTGTTACTCTTCAAGATGCGGAGGGCACTCTAACGACTAATGCCGGAATCTCTGGCAATCTCTCGAGAGCTATATCAGCTATGGGTTATGAGGTAAGGTATGAACGAAGTTGTGAGGTAAGGTATGAACGCGGTATTGGACTGAGATAATTTTTAAGTGTGAGTGTTTAATACATTTTGCCAGTTGCGGGGCCTACGAAAGAGAGCAAACACGGGCAGCTCAGGGTCATCTGGGATTGTTGTGAACAGCTGCAAGAACGGCGGCCTCCACTTCCTCATTTGTTGCCCTTCTGCTCCGCAAACTAGTCTTTGCGTTCCAGTCGCCTCTCTGCACAAGGCTTTTACAGATTCTCATTATAGTTATGTGCGAAGGCCGCCGTCGATCTGGATATCTTTCAGCCCACAGTAATGCACTTTTCTTCGCATTTCTGCCACATTTACCGTCTACTCCCTTTCCCAAATCACTTGATTCTTTTGCCGCATAAAAATAAGTCCCTTCTAGTAACAGTCTTACTGATTTAACTGCGTATGAAATTCCTTCGAGCTCACCAACTCCGCATGCGCCAGCGCGATGTGACGAGTCAGGGCCGTTTCACCCGCCACGTGGCCATGGCGCTTGCCCCCGCCGCATCTACCCCGCCGCCGGTGCAAATCCCACGCCGCAGTCGTGCCTTGCCGGGCACGGCGATGTCCACTCGTCGCCAGATCATTAACCGTCATGATTTCCAACTCTTCCAAATTCGTTTATTAAGCCCACCGACGCTGTCTCGCTATGTTCGTTTCACTCATGGTGCCTTTGCCACACACGTGTCCATTCACTCATCTCTTTCCTCGCCCCACGCCACTATCCGTTTAATCTTTACTGTTCGTCACTTCACTCGATATCGATTAGTAGTTCGCACTGTCTCTCATGGTCCTACGTCTCGATTTCCGCTCGATGTAATCGGATTCCTCTCAACTAATGTTCATCGCCGCCATCGCTAGCTTTCCGCACTACCGCCCGTTACTCTCCCTCTTCGACCTTCTGTCCGTTCCCACGATACTCTCCCCAACTGCCGAAGTCTCGTGCTTTGCGTTCGTTCCGTCTCGGCTGCCGCGGGACACACTCTCGCTCGGCCAAGTCCGCCCGGAACGACCGTCACCACCGCGCTGTTTAAACCATGTTCGCACCCGCGACTATGTTCAGAAACGCGGTGCGTTTCAATATATATATTAATGTTTTACACATACATTCGCTCACACATTTCACACACATAAACAACACAACATATCTGCATATTTTAATATGGTTTCTTTGTCGAGGGCAAGAAACCTGTAATAGTATTTAAGGGGAACGCATACAAACAAATTAAATACTCTGATTGATGCATCGATACACAACTTTATTTTTAATTTAATTTCATTTTAATAAATTTCTTAAATAGTACAAACAACTTAAGAGCTTGATTTCACATCGTTCACCCGTTAGGCTCTTTCAGACGTTAGTTGAACACAAAATACTTAACACAACACTAAAAGACAGACAAGACAAATAGCACAGTTTAATATTGATGGGTGAAACTCAAACGACCACTTTCAAATGTTTTAGTGGCTTAGGATACTTCAAGGTTATGTGTGCGAAAGAAGTAGAGGGTACCGATTTCCATTTCGCGGAGTTGCGGAGTCTGTGAAACCTACTTAAAAGTAGGATGCCGGAAACCTTTTGTATGATAGAAACGAAGTTATGAGGTAAGGTATGAATGCGGATAATTTTTAAGTGTGAGTGTTTAATACATTTAGCCAGTTGCGGGGCCTACGAAATAGATCAAACACGGGCAGCTCAAGGTCATCTGGGAGGTGGTCTTTCTGCTACTCGCTCTGGCGTCCCTTCCACTTCTTGGGGCTCAGAGTTTTACCAGCACTAAAATAATGATACTACTGGAATTAAATTATAAGACATAGCAATTAATTGTTTTAACACGCCGTGCGTGAATCTCGGTTTCTCGTGTACATCGCGAAGCGTGTGCGAAACATCTGCAACGATTTGTTATTGTTTTTCGGCTGGACGTCTTTGTTTGTTATATAGAAACAATAGTGTTACGATACTGATGAATCCATATATTTTTGTACAAGTAAGATTGAAGAAAAAAAGGATGTCATCTCCCGTCCTCTTAATAGATGAATTCCTTTATTCTTTCATGTAATAAGGTCAACAACTCAGAATTCCCGCAAGTAAGGTATGTCTAGTTATTTGATATTTATTTATATTCCTTTACTTGATTCATTGCGTTTCGTTCACGGCGTGTTAAAAAATAGTATACGCAACAAGGGCGGGAAGTCATTCTCGTACGAATCGAGTTAGTCGTCCGAACGTAGCTACGGCGACAAAGAGACGAGTTTTGTAAACTACTATTTATTTAGGCTTTAGTTGGTAAATCTGCTTTATGCCCAAAAGATAATGTACTATAACATGTATCTTATCATCCGAAAATAATTCAAGAAAGAAAGTAGTGTAGTTAATTTAAGTGCTCAATAACTCGTGTTAACATGTTTAGTGGCTTTGAAACTTAATGTACTATATTTACATTACATTTTAAATTGATGTAAGAGTATAATGAGAAGAAAGAAACAAGAACTTCAAATTATGCCATAAAATGGACTATCCTAATATAAGAGTACACACAATACGGTATATAAATTAACATAAATAAAAAGATACACAGAACACATATATGTGCACAATAATACAGATATTCTGCACTATTTCCTCCAACGATGTTGTGTATAGCCAAGGCGATCGAAGAGCATTTAATCTTTGCGGTCCTGAGAGACGTCTGTTGCTCTAGTGGCTTCAGCATTCGGTATAGTACATGTTCTTAAATGTTCCTTCTTTATAGTTGCTACATTTGTGCTATTCAGGTAACGTTTTTAATCGCTAATTGCAACACATGAAAGGAAAAGAACAACCCTGATGTAGCTATATAAATATACGGCGCCTTAGCTATGCGTCAAAAGTGCATGTCACTGTTTCGATGGTGTAACGGTTAGCAAACGTTGCGACCTACGTTAACGGGTTCAAAAAAATTAGTGAGAGGACAGTTTTGAAATTCTCAGGACACATTATTACGAATAAAGAAAGAAGCTGGCTACGCAACGGAAGTTAGTTTGTATGTGATGAAAATGTGGAGATGTTCGATTTGCAAGAAGCAAGAAGTCTTTAGGATTAACAAATTGCTCGAAATCAGTCACCTTCTTTTTTTAAAAAAAAATTAAAATGTATTATTAAAAATGTCATAAAATGAGTGAAAAATGTGTTGCATTGGCTCACTGCTATTTTATATTAATCGTGAAGGTCGAAGACGTAGGCCTCGCCATGTACTTGAACAGTACCAGCACGTCAACTAAGGTCGAAAAGTAACGTGAACCAGAACGTAACCAGAAAAGTCTCTCCGCACTGAGACGAGTCAAGGCCTCTTCCTAAAAATCGCATTTATGTTGGTAGCAACCAGATCACTGGTGAAGAAATGAAGGGGACAACACGTCAAGCATTTATTATGATTGCGGTTAGTAGGCAAATTTACATTTTCTTTTGATACAGGCTGCAGCTCGTGTTACCAACATAAGTTCTGTTTTATGGATTCTGAGCGACAAGATGCCATTGCAGAGAGACTTACCTGGCGCCTTTTTAGGTTCTACAAATCATTTAATTTGTGAGGACACGTTTTCATTTTCAATGTTCTTGTGAAATTGAGATTCCTTTACGTGAGGCACGATAAGGAATATGAGGTAAAATTTGGCAGTTGTTTTCAGAATAATTTCAAAGACTTAAGGACGCAATAACTCTGACAATACATTTTTGTATGGAATGATTGAAAATATTGAATTGAGAAAATTGTCTCGTACGCTCCCATGGCATGAGTGCACGAACAGTGTCTTTGTACAGAACCTGTAGAACAATATGCAAGACTGGAATAGGTGAAAATACTTTTCGGTTTTTAGAGTAAAATTGTATTAAGAATATTGATCAGAAACTTTCTCTATAATACAACACCAAAGCGGTATTTCTGTTCAAGCCGCTTTGCATTCGACGACACGCAAGTTATAACTGCGTCAATAAACATGTTTCTTAATAATATCGATAAAAAACTCATGCAGACGACAAATTATCTTTTTCTGAAGAAGACCAGCAATGCAGTTGCGCTGCTCGAGGGATAACGATAAGTCTCTTTTTTTAATTTTTTTTTAAATTTATTACTTCTCGTTCGACAATTATGTCTTTCGAGGGTTTTGAGAATACAAAATATTACATAGCTTCTTAGGATATGGCCATCCTTAAGTCACGGTAGGTTTCTGAACTTTATTGAAGTTTTTATTTTTTAGATTATTGTTCTGTGATTAAAGATGGTATACTGGTGGAAAGGTTCGAGGGGAAAGCCAAGTTAAGGAGGTCTAAGTTTATCTTTCGGGAATCTTGATATGATTCGCGGACTGACGATAAGTCTCGGCGCGATGGCTGTCATCTTGTAAACATACAACCACCAATTCATAAGGTTACGTTTCTATATTACTGTGTGTACTTCAAATAAAGTACCGTTAATTATTTTTTAGACAGACAATAGTAAAAGAGGTTCTTTCAGTGCATGCATCACCTTCTAAAACTTCAGTTTTTAGCGCTAGTGATAAAAGTGAAGCGAACCTCAAGTGTTCAAATAAATCTGTGAACGCAACAAAGAAAGCAATCTACTTTAATCTGATCGCATCAGCTACTACTAATTTTAATGCCTTATTAAACAATTTTTATATTTGAATAAATATAAACCGAAAGTCAGTATGGCTGTCTAAAAAACATTGTGGGATACACGTGGAAAAAAATATTTTGCTCGTAGGATTGCGACACGAGGCCGGGCCTCTCGTCGCTACCATTCCTACTAAGTATAAAATATCACTTTTATCTGTCGTGTCATAAATAACTGTTATCTGTAAAAGGTTCGTCGAATATGTAATAACTGTTAAAGGTTCGTCGAATTTCTCTGTCTCTCTCTTTCTTTCTTTCTTTCTCTCTCTCTTTCTTTCTCTTTCTCTCTCTCTTTCTTTCTTTCTCTTTCTCTCTCTCTCTTTCTTTCTTTCTTTTTCACTCTCTTTCTTTCTTTCTTTCTTTCTCTCTCTCTCCCTCCCTCTTTCCCTCTCTAATTTCAATCAGGAGAAAACACGTATACCCACGCACGATCAAAATTCCTCTAGCATTCGCAGTTTACCTACGCGACTCGAAGCATGAACATCGTGCTGCTGAAGCGGGAACATCGCGGCAGGTTTATTGCTGCCGAGCTCAACCATCCTTAACAGCTCAACTCTGCAAAGCTACAACGTGTGTCCGTACCATGCAGTGTATTTAAGTTGTGCGGCCAGAAACAGGAAAGAAGTAAAGTTTACTCGAAAACGCACAATTTGAAGGGGAAACCGGTTGCAACAAACTTTCTGAAATGACGATAAAACATATGCTTGTTAATGGAATAATGAAGGGCTGAATAATTAATTCTGCTGAGTTCACACACCTGTATGCCAATTGTCAATGACGCGCGTCACTACATTACTTTGAAACCATTTCTTTCGTTGACACATTGGGAGAATTATTCAAGCCCTAGTGAAAGAAATATGTAATAATTTCTGATAGTATCTTCCTCTAGAATTTGCATGTAACTAAATTTTAAATTGTCACATTCGCATATGAAGTCTAATCAGTAGAGAGCGTTAGCCGGAAATGAATGTCATTCAATCCCATTAATCATATTCATGCAACTTCATCAATTCTTTCATTGTGATGGAGCAGTGAATATTGACGGAGGTAGTCAGGTCTGAATATGAATAATGTGAATGGATGATAAAAGAATTGAATGGAAAAGATATGAAATGAAAGATGATTGAGAAAGATTCAGAATTTAAACGACCAAGTTTAATATTACGGATAATTTCTCCGAATTACTATCGAAGTTGATATTTTGTTTATCTTCCATCAATAGTCTGTGTTTTCCATTCATTATAAGACGTTTGAGGGATCGAGATGTTTAACTCGCTGTTCCATTTGTGGTTACATTGTATTCTTTACATTTATATAATTTTTATATGTGTATCGGTAAATTCTAGGAATTCCAGCAAATGCTTGTTACTTCTTTGAGGCAGACATTTTGTTATTACACTTTCATATTTGTATTGGCATTACAAATTTAACAATACAATACGCATTACGATCATCAAAATTCGCATTAGGAACACAATACTTCGTTTGATGGACGATTCCAAGCGCATCAACAGCTCAGGTCATTTGCTCCGTACGTGTAGTGCATGTTTTTACCGTGGAAGGTGGTGGCCGTAATCTTTTCCACTCAGGATAGCGAGATCCGACTCCGACTTATACATAGGCTTGCAGGGATTTGCCCAACCAGGCATGCAAAATATTTCGTAGAGAAAGTAAACTCCAAAGGGCGAAAATATGATACGAGAAATGTGTAAACGGAAATGCGTGATATCACAACGGAAATCGTTGAAGATGGCTACCAAGCAAATGTAACTCGGAGTTAGAAACTCTGTGGGAAGCGAGGATTGTTTGAGCCGCGCGGGCTACGTGCTGCAATTGCAGGTGCTTGGCGGTGCGAAAACGGCTAGCGAGCGGCTCTGCTGTGTGGGGACAGCGTGCGCATCTGATGACCTCTTGTTCATACATTTCTCAACGGAGGTAATTCCCGTGCTTTATGCTTATCAACCTTATTTATAGTACGGTGTTGTGCGAGAGATTTAGCGACCGATACACAACCTCACAAATACGCAAACACATACACGTATACACACCCGCTTTTACGGGCTCTCACCAAGCTGAAAACAAACGTTTCCAAGAAGGGTAATGATAAGAGAAGTACGCCAGGGAACTGCTAGATCGATTAGCTGCTGTAAAGCTTTTAGATGAAGACTGAGAAAGTTGTGACGCACTTGTCTAGTTATCAACTGTATTACTTTATTTACGGCATCTGGCGTTTCAGTAGGTCTTAATTGAGCTACCAATTTGCTTGATTATAGGGAGTATATACAAGACTTTTACTGTAGTGGTTCAAAACTTGCTCTTAATTCTGAGACCTGGTACTAGGTCGTCCTCTATTTTGGAGGGCAGTCCTCCACTGACGTCAATTGTCCTCTCGTCCTTTGTATTTTAAATATCCTCCTTTTACTAAATATTTAACATTTGTTATCATTTATTTTATCACATGACTAACACCTGCTATGCCAAATGGAACATTTATAAAAACAAATGTGTTGATGTTTTTTTTGTTTATCGAGTGTCCTCCTTTTTACATTCAGACATAGTTGGCAACCCTACCTGGTACATCTGTAGTCTCCGCAGCCTTGTCGAAACCTGATGAAGGCCGATTTAACTTAAACACACGCAAATACGATTTAATCACGTAACCCCTCCCTCCCGCGAGCAGAGGCAACTTTTAGGGCTGAGGTCCTCATCCGATCCGACGTTGAGGAGGATTCGAATCCTGCGCTTTGCCAGCACGGCTTGCTGCGGCTTGCCCTAGTTGCGTCACGTGATCCCGGCCGGCGGTGAAGGGAGATCCCACTGTGCAACGGCGAGGGCCACGGTGCAACGGCCAAATTGGTGAGGGGAAGGAAGATACAAAGCTTTGAACTCCACGGGAAGACAAAACAACTCGTGCGGTTGCGATTCTAGTTACAGTGTGCCCTGTATTTTATTGTCGCTATAATAAATGTTGGTGGAACTTTGTTACTTTACTCAGGATTGCGAACGGTTTTTGGTTCTATCGTAAGGAAAGTATGTAATTGAATGACATGAATGAGAATTTTCTGGAAGAGAAAAGACACACCTCCTTGAAAACACAACTCGATGAAAAGACACAACATTGAGACAAATTTATTGATTTAACATTTTACTTCTCCCACAATAAAAATAAAACTTCATTAATTATTTCATAATTTTTTTAATTTTAAGTATAACTCCGAACAACGCGTGATAAACCCCTAAAAGATGGTTTACAGGGATCCCGAAGTTTGTGCTTTGCACTGTACCATATATTACGAAGCATTTTTTAAACTTTCACTTTAAAATTTCTTCACGAGTAATTTTTTTCGTAATTTGAAGCAAATTATTCACTGAAAGATTTAAATAAAAACAAAAGGACAGAATGTAATTTATTGGTAAAATAAATGGTACAAAATTCCATCATATATTTCCAGATTTTTTATACACTAACTTAAGCTTCATGGAATAGAAAGTGGAATAGTTAATCTTCAAGTTTGAAGAACTTAATAAGGAATGTAAAATTCTTCTAGAATATAAACATCATTAGACTTATTTTAATGAAAAATTCTAAAACCTAAATGTTTCAAATTTTTATATATTTAAATACATTTTAGTGTTGGTTTATATCGATTTTTTGACAATCACGACCCCCCTTGTATCCTCTACTAGCTGACCCGGCGAACTCTGTTCCGCCTTAACAGCCGGTCCCATCTTTTTCTCGCGTCGCACTCACTGTGAGAAACTGTACTATCCTTGTTGCACTGCGTACGTGCAAAAACGTGCGTTCTCACACAGGAACGCTGTCGAACAGGTTAAAGAGTATCCTATGTCCGTCTCCCGGCTCTAAGCTTCCTGCTCACCAATCGGTACAGCCGTTCTTGAGTTATAAATAGTGTAACTAACACGACTATATATATAGATAACGGCGAACGAAAGGTGGCTATATCGCCTTCTGTTATCAGTGCGGCGTTACAACAATGGGTTACAATAGGCAACAATGACCGCTAACATGCGAAATCACGCGAAAACGTGCGAAAACGTGCGAAAACGTGCGAAAACGATCACTGCGAAAACGTGCGAAAACGTGCAAAACGTGCGTTCTCACACAGGAACGCTGTCGAACGGGATAAACAGTATCCTATGTCCGTCTCCTGGCTCTAAGCTTCCTGCTCACCAATTTTCAGCCAAATCGGTACAGCCGTTCTTGAGTTATAAATAGTGTAACTAACACGACTTTCTTTTATATATATAGATTTTGAAATCTTAATTACAGCCGAAAATATTACTCGGGGAATACCACCGTGGGTATAATTTCTTTTGCTTGTTATGATCATTGTATTCAGTTTTATGGTTGTTTCATCAGTTAAAAACAAAAACAAATAATTCAGGAATATTGCAGAAATTTATGTCGGGAAGTTCACTGTCCTAATAGTTTTGTGATGTCCTGTTACGTGGGTCAGTTTTGCTACGGGCAAATTGAAATTGAAATCATAAAATTACTTAAAGACGTATTTTAAAAAATGCACTTTCGTATAATAATTTGGTAATAAAATGCAAATGTTAGTTTGTACGGAAATGTTATGGAGAATAACTTGTGTGAATGATGATGGAATAGAATGCACATGAAGCGAGAAAACAACAATAAAACTTGCGAACGCCGTTTGTTCATCGCAGGAAATTCGAGGACTATAACCCAGAGGAGGAAAGTTAGCGCGCCGCCTACTACACTACGGTTCTTCTTCTCTGCCATTTTGAACCAGTTGACCTCACGTTAAATACCCCCTAAATTTAAGGGTTAATCATGGCTTTGGTTTTTTGTTAATGCAGCTGCCAGGACTGAGCCCTGGGCCTCCTGCCACGGGCGCCGCGTCCTGGTCCACTCCGGACGCGCAGCCGGAGACAATAACTGGCGCGATGCGTGGAGCGGCGAGATGGGATGGGGGGCCGGGAAGGAAGGGGGGAGAGGGGAAGGGAGTATGGTCTGGGACAGGGAGAGTAGGGCACGGGACAGAGAGAGTAGGGCGCGAGACCGAGAGAGCAGGGCGCGAGACCGAGGAGAGGGAAGTGGGAGCGCGAAGACCGAGAGAAGTAAGGGCGCGAGACCGAGAGAGAGAGAGAGTAGGGCGCAGAGACCGAGAGAAGAGAGAGTAGGGCGCGGAACAGAGAGAAGGTAGGAGCGCGAGACCGAAAGAGAGAAGAAGAGTGAGGGCACTGCGGGGAACCGAGAAGTAGGGCGCGAGACCGAGAGAGAGAAAGTAGGGCGCGAACCGAGAGAGAATGCCAGGGCGCGAGACCGAGAAATGAGCGCGAGACCGAGAAAGAAGAGAGAATAGAGGGCTGGCGCGAGACCGAGAGAGAAGAGTAGGGCGCGAGACCGAGAAGTAGGAGCTCGAGACCGAGAGAGAAAGAAAAAGAAAAGTAGAGGCGCGAGACCGAGAGAGAGAAGTAGGAGCGCGAAGACCGAGAGAGAGAGAAAGTAGGGCGCGGGACCGAGAGAGAGAGTAGGGCGCGGGACCGAGAGAGAGAGAGTAGGGCGCGAGACCGAGAGAGAGAGTAGGGCGCGAGACCGAGAGAGAGAGAGTAGGGCGCGGGACCGAGAGAGACAGAGAGTAGGGCGCGGGACAGAGAGAGCCGTTCGCGTAGTGGAGAGTGCGGGGCGTGTGCCGGTGTGAGCGGGCGCGGGACAGAAAGCGCTGTTCGCATAGCGGCGAGAGCGTGGCGCGGGGTGGAGAGCGGGATGCGGGATGGAAAGTGCGGGGCGCGGGGGGGAGCGGCAGGGATCACAGCGACTGCGTGGGCGGGCGGGGGCAGATAAACAGCGTTGTGAGGGATAGAGCGGATGTAGGGCACCATGTACGCGGACTCCGACAGCTCAATAGCGGCAATGGGCTAAGTTACGCCGGTGTAGGTAGCAGATAGGACAACATTGCAACGTCCACCGGCAAACGTTACGAGAAGAGTATGGATGAGCGGCAAAAATAACGAAGAGTACACTGAAAAAAGGTTCCGTTTACATTACGTTCGAGAAGTCCATGCATGATATTCGCTACGTGAACATTACCGAAAGGCAGGGATAAATCAGAAAAAACTGCCGTGCTTGTTTTTTTATATTCGTATAGCCACCGACTGTGGATTAGAACAAATCCATATCCAGATTTATTACATTAACATTTGTTTTGTAGATTAACGTCTCAACTGCTCATATTGTTATGAGGAAACTCGAAAATAATTTTGTTGTTTAGATGGTCGTGCATTATACATTATTTGTTACTCTTAACTAGTAAAGTCCCATTTACGTACTAAATACAGCCCATATTTATTGTTGGGCTATATCTCTAGAATTATAATGTATCTGCAGATGTGAACTGTTAAATTAAAACTCGCAAAGGTGGTTATTCCACATTCAATATTATTTTTAAGTGATAATTTGATTAAAAGTTATTGAATCAATATATTCAAGCTACCACTTTCTCCATTTATTGAAAACGGTGATTACATTTCTCAGTTGATTGTGAAGTGAGCATGAACCAGGTCAAATCAATAATCGGGTCAATTATTTATCCGAGTGAGGCAGAGCAAGTGAAGCAGAATGTTGATTGGCGTGCGTTGGCCCCTAAACGCGCGGCCGCCGGAACTGCCAAGGCAGGTGCGTCGGATTGCCTGAGTAAACAGATCGTGTCGGTTGCGAGCGACGCCTCCGTGGGATGTAACGGAGACAGCGCTCGGCGACCGCACAGTGGTCTACGATACGTTCACACACGCAAAACGCCTTAAATAAAAAAAATCTGTTGCCGTGAATTAACTTCAATGCTGTAAGTTTTGAATTCGAGTAATAATGTAAGTATTTAAACATATTTTATTTACGGTAATGTCACACATCTATGAAAAATGTTGCAATTTCGCCCGCAAAATTTCAACGGTTGCCATCATATTTAACGGAACGGTACATGATATTTGGTCTGAACGTGAACATTTATTATTATTATTATTATTATTATTATTATTATTATTATTATTATTATTATTATTATTATTATTATTATTATTATTATTATTATTTATTACACCTTTTCATTTCCTGAAAGATTTGTTGGTGCTCCTTTAAAATTGAACATCAAATTTAATTTACTTAAAAACGTTAAAATTCGGGCAAAACATTGTAGTTCTCTATTTAAATTAGAAACAGCATATAAAACCCAAATGAATTTTGAAATACTTTTTGGAAGATATGTAAATGTAAACATGATTAAATAAATGTGAAAATCCCGTAGACGTAAAAGTTATAAACGATCAAGTCTTTGAAGTATTTTCACTGCTAGTACGGAAGAAGTTTAACCGGCCAATACTATAAAGATGTTTAAAAAAATTAAAATCCATAAAAACCTTCGTCTACTTATAGTTTCCGGTTATATGATGTGACCAGAACTAATATTGAAAATAAAATTATTATATTACACAAAGTTAAAAATATTCTGATATTTTTTTCAAAACAGACACATTAATACCTTTTTCAATTATTTACTTTATTTTGTTTGACGTTTCGACCCTTCTTGCGGAGATGATCAAAAATCATATCTTGGGTCCAGAATTGTGAAAGGACTTTGTTAAAATTTTAAAACTAGTTAGAAGAATTTTATACAGAAATTGTCAATATTATAACTTTTTGTTGTAATAATAGAGTCAATATTATACGTAAACTTTTATTAGGTTAAAAAAACTATTAATGATGTATTAAAATAATCTTTCCAACTGACAACGTATTCCTTAACTTTACAAAAGTTTTTTTTCGGGCACGGCCGCCTTTCGGTGTGGTTCACACCAGTGTGCGACATGCGGGCTGCGGCAAGGCAACTAGAGACGGAGCTCGCGAGAGCGTAAGTGTCGGTGTAAAAGCAAATGGGGAAGAGGCTTCAGGAAAGAGCGGGCGTGAGCCTCACCTCGGGAAATAAAAGAACGTCTGGATACAGTCGCTCGCGGAGGTGCAGGGCATTTGAATGTTTCGTGGGAAGGGAGGAAGCCTTGCATCCTTTGCCTGGATCGCACCGAAGTTTGTGGAATACCTCCCTCATTACGAGTAAATAAAGCTTTCGCAAAAAGCGTGTGCGAGCAGACGAACGAACGCTGCCACATCTCTAGTTCGTTTTTGATGAAATGACGGGGTGTATATTGACAAACTGTACATCAAATAAGTTCTTATTGGCTAAATACCGCAAGAAAAAATGTTATTTACGAAATAAGTATTTTTAAAACAAATAATTAAACATGGGAGTGACGTCGTTTCGTACGCTTTAAAAACACAACGTACCATAATTTCGTTTAAATTTGCGTATTCATTTTGCGAAACCTGTCAGACCGATTTTGACAGTTTAAATGTCACCGATTATAAAAAAAAACTGTGATCTAATATTACTTGACGAACTTGACTTGGCATTCCAATATTACAAAACTGATTTCGATAAAGCGGCTAAGATGGCTCAATGCATCAATTGATGTTCGGGACCGGGAGGTCTTAGGGTTTGAATCCCGATGCATGATTTTCAACACTAGGTAGATAGCTATGTCGAATTTAGCCGCTGTCTAAAGGAGAATTCTAGCGGTAGACTGCACTGATCGGTAGTTTTCCGTCATTTCTTTGATCACACTAGACGAATGCCGGAGCAGCACCCTAACAAACGGGCCACTCGAGCGCGCACAGTCTTTCCTGCCTCTTTCTTGTCCGGCTCTTTACTCGCTTCTTTTACACCTGTCTGCACTACACTACCACACATTTCGTGGGACCAGGCGAGAACTTAGTTTGTTCCGGCTGGGCAGTGCCTTGTTGGGTCGGGAAAATCCCACTAGCCGATGTGTATGTCGGCATCGAATCTCACCATCCAGCTTGGGAAGAACATCGCCCCCTCCCATGATAGAAAGCACGCACTACACTTTTGGGTTCATAGCAGTTGATGAGTCCGGAAGACACGACATAAATAAATAAATACATATATAAGTTTCGTTAAGTTGCGTGATATAGTGTGTACTCGTATGGATCAGGTCCTGTGCGTGGATAAATATTCTTATAATGCCTTCTAAGGCCTCCTAACCACGCGAGCTTTGAATGATTGAGAGGATTTAGAAATAATCATACATTGAGAGATTACTTTTCAGAAAACACAGATATCTTTCAATGCCTGGAAAAATGTACCGATACGAATTTGTTGTATATGCCAATCATGTGAAAAAAGTTAACAAGTCTCTAACGGGAGGACAGTTCTTTTAACAGACAGGAATCTTTGTCTTTTAAAACTAACATTATCATACAAGTTAATGCAATTATTGCACTCTTAAGTGAAGCGAAAAAAGATCTTTTCGATTAAAAATGCTTAATTTTACTCTCAATTGATAATTTAAAATATGACAGATGTATTTCAGTTTTATTGGATCATTTCTTTGCTTTTAAAGGGAATTGGCATTATTATCCTTTTTAAGGCAGAATTTGTCAGATGACTTCTCTAAGGACTTCTGTAAGGGTTATGGATCAGATAGTCACACCCACCATGGAGCATTTTGTACAACCCTTCCTTTTAAACCTCGTGCCAGTTGGTCTGGACGCAGTCTCCGCGAACTCTAGAAAGCTAGTTTCTGTGAATTGAGTGAAACACTGACACGGAGTTTTTATGTACAGATTTATTCACATTTTCTTTACAATATTCACACTCCTATGGAAACTACCGCTGCACTCCAGAGCACTGCAAATCCTGAAGCAAGTCGCCCCAGCCTGAGTAGCACAGCGTGCAAAATCTTAGCGCCGCTCCTGGACTTGAATCCAGTAGAGAACGCCACCCTCGCAAGCCGTGCTTGCGATAACACCCTCACGGGTGACAAGGTGCCTCAGCACCGCGATTCGTCTGAAACTCGATTGCCCCCTGTAGTTTTCTACCCCAGCCTCTCTCACGAGGAATCACGAGACAGACCACCCACTCTGTCGACCCCCGGCCCGCCCCGTCTCATCACCGGGTTTGGGCCCGGGCGCAAAACAGAGCTCATCGGCCAGCTGCCAACCGAGGCTGTCATCACTAGAGACAGGATTTTTATGTAATTACATATTGTTCGTCTTTCAACTTTCCGTTCTCAAAATCGAAATCTTGGCGAATCGTCGCCATCGTAACACAATATCACATTTCTTCGTTACGTATTTTTAGATATTTAGTATTATATTTCTTATTTTACGTATTTTGCTATTGTCACAAACTATTTTGAATCTATCAATTTTCCTCAATTTCATTACATAGTTTTTATGAAAAGAAGTATTTTTAAAAAAATCTGAATTTTTTCCCACATAGTTACCGAGTGCTGTGGACTGGAGGTGCGCTACATTAAGTTCGCCGCGCCTGCTTCAGTTATCTCAGTGACGGGAAGTGCGCGACTGAAATCACTTTCTCCTTTAGGTGTGAAAAGTATTACTTACTTCGCGTTTCGTGATCTTTAACCTTAATTTCCGAGAAATTTTGGCGATCGCTGAGTGTAATAGTTTAATGAGAATCCTGCAAACAGCAGTAATTGTTTGCTTATCGTACATGTCGCCAGTTTTTACGAGGGCTTCTATTGCGTCTAGTTTGCCTACTAAACTGCGGTCCTGGGTAGCAATATATGAAGCTTTTATTACTGACGGGAACGTTGTAAAGTGCAAAAAGTGCATGAATTTGTGCTCTACAAATGATTTTTGAAACGTTTGTATTATTTTTAAAATTTGTTGTGGAAGGTTTTGATAAATGTAATTTCGAATCAGGTTAATGTGTTTTGTAATTTGTGTATTTTAATATTACATAGTATTTTCGATTTTACATATTTCTTACATATTCCTACCGGTTTTATTACATATTTATGTACTACATATTTTGAAGTTTCATACTACATATTTTTCTCTAGTCATCACACATCCCTTACGTTAGTTGACTGCCACTTCCAAGACCACGCCCCCGGCGGCCCACACCCTCTCAAGGCGACAGAGCTCCCATTGCCCCGCCAGCCCGGCGCCTGGACGAGCCCCTGCCCTCGCCGGCCACACGCCTTGTGCGGTCTGATGAGCAAAATGCTATGACGTTACATTACCTTGCTCTAGGCATTACATTACGACGTTACATTATGTTACATGCTTGCTCTACGCATTTCTTTCAACCTTTCCAAACTTCTCAGCAGCGCACATGGATCAGTGATTTTGTCAGTGTGTTTGTAAATTTCTGATGCTGGTCTCTTCATCCAGATTCCTTGTTCTTGTACCGGTCCAAACTTTTTCCTGAGAATTTTCTTTTCTTTTTTCTCTATTTCTTTGATTTTCGTTTGTCCTCTGATTTGTGTAGATTAAACTGCATATAGCGCCTCGGGAAGTACGACAGTGTTGTAGTGTCTCAATTTTGCATTAATGGATTTGGACATTTTGTTGTAATAGTTCCATGTGAGTTTGTATGCTTTTTGTAGTTTTCTTATTCTTTCCTCGTTGACCCTTATGTTGATCCCTAATGTCTGGATGATTTCTCCCAGGTATTCAAAATGCGACACTTGTAAGATTTTCCCATGGGTAGTTACAATAGGCAATTTATCTTGTACTCTTCCTATGTATTGTGTTTTCTCGTACGAAATTTGTAGGCCAGTTTTCTGTGCAAATCCGTGGAGGTTTTCTATTGTGTGTATGGACCGTTTTCTATTATTCCTGAGGATTACGAGTTCACATGCAAAATGGAATCTATTCTCTTTTTTAATGACAGTTTGGATTCTATTGACTTCTTTTTTTCGTGTTCTGATAATTTTCTGGAGAATGATATTAAAGAGCACTGGTGAAAGTCCCTTTATTCTGTCGCACACCCGTTTGGATCTCAAATGGATCGGAGATGTCTCCCATGAATTTAATATTGAAGATTGTGTTAGTTAACGTTTGCTGGGCGATTGCTTTTGTCTTTCTGTCGATGACGAATTCTTCTAGTGTGTAATAGAGTGTCACTCTGTCTATGGAGTCGTTGGGCTTCTTAAAGTCTACAAAAGTGACCACTGTGCTTCTGGTGTTTCTCATTTGGAGAATCATTTTCAAATTCCAGATATGTTCTATAGAGGAGTGTCCTTTGCAAAAAACCAGCCTGATATTCTATCTGCGGGTCAACTTGCTCTTCTAGTATATTCAAGAGAACTTTTGAAAGAATTTTGTACGTGACCGGCCAGAGTGAGATACCCCTGCAATTATTCAGGTCTGTTTTGTCCCCTCTCTTGTAAGGTGGGTGGATTATTGTGCATTTCCATTCAGAAGGGATCTGTTCGGTTTCCCAAAAGACTAATAAGATCCTGTGAATTTTCGCCGTTAATCTTTCATCTTTTAGTTTCCAGAGTTTCACAATTCCATTTTTCAGGGGCTCTTTTGTTCTTCAGTGTCTTGATAATTTCCACTATTTCCTTGATGGTTGGAGGTTTAACGTCGGGATTGGGTGTAGACGTTTCATAGTGAATATCCTTTGTGGGCCTTTAGCAATTGTGAAGTTTGTTAAAATAGTCAGAGAGTATTTGGCAGTTCTTCTGCGTGTTGGTTTCTAGTAAACCGTCTGGTTTCTTGAAGCAAAGATTAGGCGGTTGGTATTCTGCAAGGTGTTCTTTGAAGGTCTTACAAAAATTTCTGTCATTTTTCTTAAAGTCTAGTTCTAATTATTATTATTATTATTATTATTATTATTATTATTATTATTATTATTATTATTATTATTATTATTATTATTATTATTATTATTATTTTTATTTATTTGCAGCGTTGTCGAGCAAAACGTACTATGTGTAAGAAGTACATTACAGTTCAATTCGGTGAGGTGTGAGGTGAAGTGCTGTGAATACTAGCGTGATACAGTTATTCCTTACTTTGTAAAGTTTATTATTGGTAAATAAAATAGGATTCATCAATGTAAAGTTACGGTGTTCCACACTTAAGTGCAGAACTAATAATAAAATATTATATGCTAAAATATTGTTTACCGTCAAAGTTAATAATGCATACAACCGTCAAATATGATTATTTGTGAATGACGGTGAATGCTCTGTGAATGAACAATGCTTCCGTTTAGGAATGAAATAGTTCCTTATACGAAACAAAAAATATAGAATTCTAAATGAAATTAAAATTTTTTGAGAAGTTCCCGGGGACTTTTCTATTTTCTCGTTTTTCAATTTATTTTTCATTACCAGGATGCGCACAGAGCTCGTAGCCCAAGGGCCTATAGAGTCTCAATCCGACGCAGGGTTTCGCGGAGGACGATGTTCTCCTTTCCCGGAGAAGAGGCGGGCATCTCGAGTCCTTCCGCTGTTTTTCACTGCTCTCTCGGGGGATCCGTTTCACAGAACTGAGCAGTAGAAGCGGAGGCGGCAGCGGCAACTGTGGCGGTGGCGAAAGTGGTGTTGTAGGCGGTGGGGAGGAGGTGGGGATAAGGGAGGAGGCTGTGGAGGAGAAGGCGGGGCAACGTGGGAGGAGGCGGACACTGCCAGGGTATTGAACTTGTTATAAACCAGAATATAATGATGCATGCTAATAAGTCGCAAGCTTAAAATGCTTATATGAATATTTACAACAGGTCATTAATAATACATATATAAATGCTATATATGAGGATATAAAATGCATGAGGGAGGTGAGGAGGGGGAAGGAGGAGAAGGCGGAGGAGGAGATTGAGGAGGGTTAGGAGAGGGGTGGTGAAGAGCAAGCGGAAGATGAGAAGAATGAGTAGGAGAAACGGATGGAGGGAGAGAATGAGGTATAGGAGACGAAATATGAGGGGAGAAGGAGATGACGAGATGGGAAATGAGGATGATGATGATGATGATGAGGAGGATGGTGACGATGAGGAGGATGGTGATGATGAGGAGGATGATGAGGATGATGATGAGGATGATGATGAGGATGACAATGAGGAGGAGGATGAGGATGACAATGATGATGATGACGACGATGAGGATGATGAGGATGATGAAGAGGATGATGAGGATGAGGAAGAGGATGATGAGGATGGGGAGGAGGATGATGAGGAGGAGGAGGGGGATGATGATGAGGAGGGGGATGATGATGAGGAGGGGGATGATGATGATGAGGAGGATGATGATGAGGAGGAGGATGATGATGAGGAGGATGATGAGGATGAGGATGTGACGATGAGTGACGAGGCAATTATGAGGATGATGAGGCTTATACTGAGGAGCAGGAGGAGGATGAGCAGAGGAGGATGAGGAGGAGGATGACGATGAGGAGGGAGACGATGGACAGGAGGATGATGAGGATGAGGAGGGAGGAGACAGTGGACGTGTGATGAGAGGATGATGAGGATGAGGATGGGAGCAGGAGGAGGATGAGCAGGAGGAGGATGAGGAGGAGGATGAGGAGGATGAGGAGGATGAAGAGGATGAAGAGGAGGATGAGGAGGAGGATGAGGAGGAGGATGAGGGAGGAGGATGTGGAGGAGGAGGATGAGGAGGAGGATGAGGAGGAGGATGAGGAGGAGGATGAGGAGGAGGATGAGGAGGTGAGGTGGGAGGGAGGCACGAGGAGGAGGATGAGGTGAGGAGGGATGAGGAGGAGGATGAGGAGGGAGGATGAGGAGGAGGTGATGAGGTGAGAGGATGAGGAGGAGGATGAGGATGAGGATGAGGAGCAGAGGAGGAGGGGAGGCATTTACAGTGGAGGATGAGGAGGGAGGATGAGGAGGAGGATGAGGAGGAGGATGAGGAGGAGGTGGATGAGGAGGATGAGGAGCAGGAGGAGGATGAGGTGAGGAGGATGAGGAGGCATGAGGAGGATGAAGAGGAGGATGTGAGGAGGATGAGGAGGAGGATGAGGAGGAGGATGAGGAGGAGGATGAGGAGGAGGCATTTGAGGAGGAGGATGAGGAGGATGAGGTGGAGGATGAGGAGGAGGATGAGGAGGAGGATGAGGAGGAGGATGAGGAGGAGGATGAGGAGGAGGATGAGGAGGAGGATGAGGAGGAGGATGAGGAGGAGGATGAGGAGGATGAGGATGAGGATGAGGATGAGGATGAGGATGAGGATGAGGATGAGGATGAGGATGAGGATGAGGATGAGGATGAGGAGGAGGATGAGGAGGAGGATGAGGAGGAGGAGGAGGACAGGGGGAGGAGGAGGAGGAGAGAAGGAGGAGGAGGGCGAGGGAGGCGGTGCCGGACGGAGCACGCGACTGCGGGGTGCCGGACGGAGCACGCGACTGCGGGAATCTGCTCCCAGGAAAGATCAATCTTTTGCGCACGGAGGGCAGGAAAGCCCCACAGCGCCTGAGTGCTCGCTAAGAGGAGAAAGTTGCCCTAATATAATTCCTTCCCCGAGCAAGTATTTCGTTTTATATATGATTTTCGCTAAAATACACTGGCGTAGCTTGTTTCATGGTTCTTTCTCCGGTTGCTGGATATAATATGTTAGGAAAATCGAATCGAATAAGAGTAGAAGAGAAATGTAAAGTAAATCAATTCTTCAAATGTTTCATGCCTTTCAAGAGAAAGAATTTCGTTTAATAGATGATGTTACACAGAATGAGTCTTGTTTTTAGACCCTTCTCTATTGCGCAGAATGCGGAATCTCTGCGGCATATTCCATGAAATAAGATTTTTCCACGTTTTCGGTATCAGTGCCGCACAATACGAGTTTTTCTGTCAAAAAGTCGTAGTTTTTCCCGCAGCATTGCAATACTTTCTCAACGCTACGTAAGTTTTTTATTCTATTTTTTTCTGCAAATTTACAACGTGTTCTTATTTGAACATTGAACAAAATGTATACAGAATTAAAAAAAACTACAAATAACTACTGAGCACTTTTTATAGGTTTCATAAGTCTTTGAATGGTTTTTCGTGTCAGTCGGCATACATGTGGACCGTTATCAAGTAGGTAAATTGGAAGGTGATTCGCGTACTCGTACACTATCTGATGTATTTGGCTTCTCTTGGTGATGAAGTCATCCAGTGGAATTATGTCGACATATCTCTAGAAAATGTTGTTTATTACGAACCATGGGGCGTTGAGAAGACTTCTTATGGTTTTAGTTTTGAATCTTGGAAGAAAACTAGATATCCAATATACTAGTTATTAATTCTCAGCGGTGTTGTTTTAATCAATTCGCATTCCAGAGTATACTTTTATTTGTTATTTACTTTAGTGAATTTTGGATATTAATGTCAACAGATTTAGCAGCGTTCCTATTTTTTCGGTTTGCTGTTTTATGATAATTTCAAATCTTAGGAAGAAATTTTCAATTACTTTCACAGGTTTATGTGTGAAGGCTTGAAAGGTACATTATATGGGAGCTTTGTGACGGGTTACTGGATATACGGGGAGGTGAGGTATAAATGGTATTTTTCTGTAATTTGGTGGGGTTCTTAAAGTTTGGGGAATTTTCTGAGTTGAAAAAATTTGTTTGGGGGATGGGAGAAGGGAGGGGAAGAAATTCTGTGGCATCGGCGACTTTCCGGTTGTTTGTAAATGGTGGGGATCTTTCTTTCATTTATCTGTTTCGTTTATTTGTATAATTTTGCGAATATTAGAAAACCCTTGTAATTGGCTGGGTGCTATCGTGAGCACATCTCTCATGTACCCGGCTATTATTTATTCTTTTGACATTCATATGTTAAATGTTCGTTCTCGCAGTTTACCTATCTAGGCATTACTCTGCAGTAGGTTCTCGTATGACCGTGTTCTTGGCACTGATGGCATTGGACTGGTGTTTTTTATATGGTGGTTCAAATTTGATGATTGCATTCAAAAGTTTGTCAATTTTATGAATTTCTTAGTAGTTTTCGCGTGGTTCTAAATACATAAAGTACACAGGGTTCTTGGTTACCCGATTACGCATATTATGTATGTTGCGAGCAAAGTGACTCTGAAATTTAAGTTCTTCTTTGATTTCTTCGTTCACTGATGGGTGAATGTAATGAACTACTACAAAAAATTCTCTGTTTTGTTTTATAGTAAAACGAGAGGAAAAGAAATAATGGAAAAGGCGGAATATAAAAGATATACATGAAGATATCTTCCAAAGATGCATTTAGTTTCATCATCACACATGTGCGTTAAAATAAATCCTCAAGTAGCAGTTATTGAATTTGTTTTCTATTACGTGAGATGCGGGCTCCACAAAAGGAAGTTCTGGGGTAGCGGATATGATGAGTGAAATAATAAGAAAATATATTATTTATTCAAAACAAATCATAAACAAAGTTTCTAAAATTTGATGAATATATAGTAGAAGATACTCTATTCTGATTGTGAGGTTAGACTTCTTACAGATTTTTTTTGTGAATGTAAGAAGGGATCCAGTTCCTTCTTGACAATCTATTACGCAATTTCTGGAGGGGATGTATTAACTTTTGGGCTTGTATAGAAATATGAAAGCCATTCCCTTTACTTAATTTGAATGTTATCACTTTTATATTTGATTTATGCCATAAAGATTCAATCTGCACTCTCGTATGCCAAATATTTTCAATGTATTTATACGTTCGCCGAGGGGTCCATCCAAAATATGAACGATGAGAAAATATCCAACGGACGCGAAACATCCAACTGCAAATTTTTATTTTCTCACATAGTTTCCTCTTATGTTACTTTTGGAAGTCGCTTAGCAAAGCTGAGAGCAATTTTCGTCTTTTTCCTCTTGCGGTGCAGCGGACAGATTTAGCTCCGTGCTCGCTAGACCTGGCGCCGGTGCATGAAGTGGGAAATTCTACTCGCAAATGGAGGAGGACTGTGTACACGATCCGACAGGGCACGAACAATCTGACGGAGCACGAGTACTTCCAATGGACAGAGCACGAAAAACGCAACGATGGACGGTAGGGATGTTCAGTATTTCAACTTCTATCCCCTCTATACATAATACACCCAGAGAAGAATATGGGTTTGTACCATTTACGAGAAAACGTCGACACAAAAGCCCGTAACTGTGCTACAGCAAGATAAGCCCTCTATACATAATACACCAAGGAAGGATCACAGGTTTCTACCATTTATGCGAAACCATAGACACAAAATCCCGTTAGTGGGCTACAAGTAGATAGGGCCTCTAAACATAATACGCCAAGGAAATATTATGTTAGTACCATTTACGAGAGACCATCGACAAAAGTCCGTAAGTGTGCTACTGCTAGGTAAGGAAGAACCCTCAGTCCTGTGTCAGAGTTATGATGCAAAAAGGCAACGTTGACTGTAAAGGTATAGAGAGAAAGCAGGATTGATTGATTTGATTCATTGATGTTTCCGGGTACGTCAACTGCTAGGGTCATTAGTCCAGTTAATGTAGTGAATGTTATCGCGAGAGTTAGCGCTGTTCCTCCTCTCGTTGGGTGATGAGATCCAGCACTAAACAACGTGTCGAATTGCGGGAGATTTCATCCTCCAGGTATCTCCCCCATCAGGGCACCTCTCCAGCTGGGACAAGTTCTAAGCTCCCGTTATGCGTGGCAGAGTGTTACATATAAATGTATGAGTGTGTAAGGGGAGAGGATATGACAAAGGAGAAGGAAAGATCGCACGCGGTACGTAACCCATTTGTCAGGGTACTGTTTCTGCATTAGTCTAGATCTGATCGGAGACACCACGGATAACTACTGATCAGAGCAGCCCAGCCGGCCTCTACAATTCTCCTCCGATGTGGCGTGTCGAAACTCCTGCTCCGTCGGGAGTCACTCGCAAGAACCTCCCGGTCATTTAAATTGGATAATGTAACTATTATACTGGAAAAGGAATCCTTTATTAATGAAGCTTAAATTCATTGCACGTAATGCTGTCTCTGAGTAAAAAATTAGCTGTTAGGAAAGTAGGAGGAGGACATGCAAATTCACTTTGATATGCAACCCGCAACACACCATACGATTGTGCGTAATTCGGAAATGATGCGTTCTAGGCCTTTAAACGCGGGTTAAATCGGTTTTGAAAGGGACAAACGTTACGTATTATTTAACAAAATGAGATTAATCCTTTTCATTTTTGGAGGTTTATTTCTGATGTGTAATACCACTCCATAGAATGGTAGTAAGAAACGAGCAGAAAATCGTTATCCATATATAATTCAATTGAAGGAATTGTGATAAACCAATGTACACGACAAAATTAAGATGATTGTATTACTTTGAAAGTAATTTTAATTTCAACACTTAGCAGTATTAGGGTAGTAATCACGCACAGTACCGAGCTTCTAATGATGTAACTCTCAGTTTGGGTGCTAGCCTTTTGAATTTGAGCTTCAACAGGAAACTATTTTCATAATTGAAACAATCGATTACAATGTGTGAAATGATTGCACGGGCCTAACTGAAATTCTTTACTACGTGAACTTATTTTCTTTACAAATTTGAATACTTTTAGAGGACAATTTTCATTATTAAAGACAAGAACGTGTTGTTGACATTTTAAGTAACAATACTTCAATTTTGTGATTATTTTCACTTCCACCAATTTAACGATTTCTCACACATCAACGACACATTTTGTTTGCATTCTATTGGAAATATTCAAGAAGTTACAAATCATTGAAAACTATAAACCCTTAAAATAACATTAAAAATATCAAAATGCATCAAAATATTAAAACAAAAGACATGACTTTCCATCACTGTTTGATCGCATTTCGATCACGCATAAAACAGCAATGTCTCATGTTGCCAGAGATGTGATAAAAATGTCAACAAACGACATTTTGATTTTCGTTTTACGTTGTAGTTCTGTATTTAAATTTGTATTTTAGTATATTATTGTTTTACTTTTAACTTAAATTTCCTATTTTTATAACTCTGTCTTTGTAAACTATATACTGAATTGTTACTTTTCAATATTTGGTTTTGTAACCTATTCTCAAGATTGTAATTATTAACTATTGCAAAATTCGGCAATATCATTCGGCATATACGATTATCAAATCGTATTATCAATAAAATTCGGCATATATTATCAATTCGGCAATATCTAGGATTCATTATCAACAATTAATAATTCTATTAAATGCCATACTTTGTAGAATTTCTTAATATTTCTTAATTTTGTATGATCGTTTTTTAATAGGGTGCTTGGAAGAGGCGCCTGTTTAGAGAACATTGGAAGTCGTACAGATTTCCAGTCTTCCGCTCGGGGGAAGTATGTCACTACCTCATCGGTAGAGGAGAGGGATCGTATTCGCAGTGAAGAGCCTGTTTAAACTACTACTCGCGAAAAGCTCAGATAGTCTTCTTCACCCTTGCTTTATGATTGAAGCAAACACGAGTTGTAAATTCTCTATTGTGGTATATTAATAAATTCACATTTGGTATTACCTCATAAATCTTTACTAAGCCGTAAAACCAGATCACGAAGGTCAAATGGAGTTAAGCGCTTAGAAGTAGAAAAGTAGTTACCAACATTAAATTACAAAGACTTACTTAGAGATCAGAATTTCTTTAAATGAGGTTAATGAACTATGATTTACTCAGGGAACTCCAGTTCTAAAATGTTTCCATACAGACAATGATAAAAACGTTCTCATTAAATGAGAACAGGAAATATACAAAAAGAGTATCAAAATCTCAGACTTCTGCCTCATAATTCTACGTCATTTGATAAGGTTATTCTCGGAGCAGTGTGGTTATCTGTCGGTTGAAGAGTTTCGTGGATCCTAGTGTAGAGAGTTACATGAATTCAACATTATAAAACCATTGAACACGAAAATGCTAAACAAACTCATTTTGTGCTAAATAAAAATTAAAATAAAGTTTCTAAAACGAATGTTTCGTCTTCTCGATCCTGTATAGCATGAGAATTTATAAGAGACACTCGTTCAATATGAGCCGCCACTGACAGTCATCTCCAGGGTCGATCGTAAAAAGTTATACCCGAAACCTTCCTCCACCAAGTGGCGTACTCTGACAAAATTCACTCGGCTGTGCTGGACAATGCAATACCTGAAGAATTTTGCCACTCGACCATAAATACTGATTTTATGTTAAGTAAAATTTTTTTCGGTTTAACACGAAGAAAAATAATATAATGCGAGTGACGTATTCGACCAAGCCCTGTGGTTCGACGCTATTAACTGTTTATGAAAGAAAGTGTAAAAAATGATTAGTTTTGACTCATTATAAACGTTGAAAAGCATATGAAACGAGTATTAACAAAATATGTGAACATTTCGTGAATTCAGGGAATCCCTTGCAAACAAAAAAAGGCAGTATTCGTCTTCTTCCGAATGCACTCGCTTTCTAGATGCGTATGGGTGTTGAATGATTTCGTTAATACTTCGGGTGTGGTTTGAATTGGCATTCTGCACTAGAGCTCTGTGCCATGTTTGCACCGAGGTACCGCACGGCAGGGCAATATATTATCGTTCGAGCATTGCAATCGAACTAATGATGCCTTTCCAACACTCTTTTCGAATGCACCGCATTGCAGAGAAGGGACGGTAAATGGATCCGTGTGTAAACGCGAATGTGCAACCGTATAGCGATGTAGATTCGAAAGTCGTAACTTGATTTTTCTTAAAAATATTTAAAAAAATGCAAACCTGAAATAAATTTAGTCATCAGGACTATTGGTTATTTATTTTTGGCCATATTTTGTGTTTTGTATTCTGTGTATTTAGAAGAAGCAGCGTTAATCTGTAGTAACACCCTGGAATGAAATGTTCAGATGTCGAATTGTTTTTGTGGTCATATATATAGATTATCTAATGTTTTTTCGAAAAAAGGTTTTTAATTTACGCAAAAATGTATTGGGAATTGATTACGAGGATGAATATATGTATTCTTTGAACGCAATAGTTTTTGACCTCCTTCTCATATGTTTTTGTACTTCTGGCAAACGTTTTCGAGACAGGGTACTTCATTGAGCTATTCAATAGTCAGAAATTCGCAATTCTTAATCTCCATTCTCTTTTTTCGAATTTTAATTGGTTTTGTGTTGACATTTGCGAACTCAAAGTATTGGAGTCTTTGTAGATAATGAAGGGAGAGCGATACGAAAATGGAGGATCAGCTACCACCTGGTCTAAGGCGGCAGTCACAGTGGAGCCGATTTTGGCCGAAATTTCGATCGGCCGACGTCAAACGTTTGTGCCCGATATATCTGATTCGTTCAAATACGTGCTGGTAAATTGAAATGGGCAAATAGAAACCGAACGTCCTCTTACGACAGCGCCCGGAAACATCGGCTGTCGGGCGAAGATCCGTTTCATTTTATTTTGTCGTTTCCATTCGCCCGAAATCAGCTGGATTGTCAATGCGAATATTCCCAAAATTCTGCAGTTCATTGTTTGAACATTTTTTTGAAACATTTGCGAGAAGTTTGCACAAGAGCATCTACATATTGCAGGTAGTCTTCGTCAGGTAGTCTTAGTCACGATTTCAAGTGCAACATTCTGGTACTTTTCGGATCAAATAAATCAGACGATTTTGTTCGCAGACCACCGATATAGTTGCAAGCGACTAATATTTCGGCTGTACTGCGACTGTAGCTTAACGATGGGTGTGAAGACAGGTTGGGGAAGGAAGGAACGCGAGTGTTCCGGGACCTGTTGCTTAATGCTCTCCTTGGGCTTTAAACTAAAATTGATAAGAGGAAACAATCAATCCAAGCAGCTGCACTGGAATTGATTGATTGATTTTTTCGTGTTTCCGGGCGCGTTAACTGCTTAGGTCATTAGTCCCGTGAGTGTAGTGCATGTTGTTTTCTCGGGAGATGGCGGTGATCTTCCCCCGCTGGATGGCGAGATCCGGCGCCGACCTACCGTCGGCTAGTGGGGTTTCCCCCTAACCAGGACTCTCCCCCCAACGGGGCACCGCCCCAGTCGGGACAAGCTTTAAGCTCCCGACCGGTCTCCCGGAGTATGTGGTAGTGTAGTGCATGTTAGTGTAAGTGTGTGTGTAAAGGGAGAGGATAGGACAAGGAAGAGGAAGGACAGATCGCGCGGTCCGTGGCCCGTTTGGTAGGGTACTGCTCCGGCATTCGCCTGGTGTTGATCGGAGAAACCACGGAAAACTACCGATCAGAGCAGCCGGCCGCTAGAATTCTCCTCCAGAGAGCAGCTGAATTCGACCTAGCTGAAAAGCTAGTGTCGAAAATCCTGCCGCCGTCAGGACTCGAACCTAGGACCTCCCGGTTAGAGGCGCTGCAGTGACATCAGTTGATGCTCTGAGCTACCGCTCCCGGTCACTGGAATTGAGAGACACCCGCTAACCCTGCTGACAGCTGGGGTCGATATAATCTGCCACCATTGGGGGTGGAATCTCGAGTATTCAAATCTACAGAACTTTAGTTGCGGCCTTGCAACTACTAGTATGTATGGCGAATTTCGTTTTTGACCGAAAAAAGTTGTTTCCGTTTCCCAACAAGTGCGGGTCGACACGTGGTTTAGTAGAAATAGTCATCGCGCTCAACTGCTGATACTGAGGTTCCTATCTCAATCGATCCGTGTGGGATTTGTGGTGGACCAAGCGAGGTCGGGGGAGGTTTTGTCGGGGTTCCCTTTTTTACGCCTGCCTCTCATTCAGGTTTAACATTCATATCATATCTTCATAATCACTTATACGTCAGGTCACTCATTCATTCCTGGAGTGGCTTCGGACTCCCAAACGGCTGAGGTTGCTCAAGGCATTAAGTTATGTCACAACAATGCCTTTGACGAGAATGTCCTAGATTCCAGACGATGACAGGATTTTCAGCACTAGCTAATCAGTTCTGTCAAATTCACCCACCGCCAGTAGGAGAATTTTAGCGGCCTGCTGCTCTGATCCTTTTCGTGGTGTCTTCGATCAATAGCAGGCAAACGCCGGAGATCGAACAAACGAGCTCTGGACCGCGCGCGATCCTCCCTTCCTCTTTCTTATCCTATCCTCAACGGTTATTTACACATACTGAAACTTACATGCACTAGACTACCTCCCGATTGGAGACTAGCTGGGAGCATAGCGTTTGTTCCGGCTGGGGCGGTACTCCGCTGTTGAGAGATACGTGAATGGGAAAACGCCGCAGGCCGACATGTAGATCGGCGCCGGATCTCATCATCCAGAGGGGAAGATCATCGCCGCCTCCCGTGATAAGGACACAGTTACAGAACCAATGACCGGGAGCGGTAGCTCAGTGCATCAACTGATGTCACTGCAGCGCCTCTGACCGGGAGGTCCTAGGTTCCCACTCCCCACGGCGGCAGGATTTTCGACACTGGCTTTTCAGCTAGGTCGAATTCAGTCGCTGTCTGGAGGAGAATTCTAGCGGCCGGCTGCTCTGATCGGAAGTTTTCCGTGGTTTCTCCGATCAACACCAGGCGAATGCCGGAGCAGTACCCTATCAAACGGGCCACGGACCGCGCGCGATCTATCCTTCCCATTCCTTGTCCTATCCTCTCCCATTACACACACACACTTACACTAACATGCACTACACTACAACATCCCGGGAGACTGGTCGGGAGCTTAGAGCTTGTCCCGGCTGGGGCGGTGCCCCGCTGGTGGGAGAGTCCTGGTTAGGGGGAAACCCCACTAGCCGACGGTAGGTCGGTGCCGGATCTCGCCGTCCAGCGGGGGAAGATCATCGCCATCTCCAGAGAAAAAACATGCACTGCACTAACGGGACTAATGACCAGAGCAGTTGACGCGCCCGGAAACATGAATAAATCAATCAATCAATCAATCAGAACCAATGACCTCGCTGGGCACGCGCTGGGACACACAAAATAATCAACGGATCTGGCTTCATCATAAAATTCGTACTAATAAATATCCTCGGTCTGCGTAATATTATCGTAGTGAAATATTTTATACATTTATGGGTAGACCTTCGTACTTTAGAAGGGGGGATCGCAAGCACAAAATTCAGTTTAGGCCACAGAGAACAGATGTTGGAAAATTTTCATTTACAAATAGAATAACGGACTGGAATAAGTTACCTGCGACAGCCTTGGAACCCTTTCCTCTAGGAGTTCAAAGATTTAAAAATAAATTAATTAATGGTATTTGTAAACTTTATTAATTTAGTAAGTTGGATTATTATATCAGTTATTATTTGATTATTATTGATATTTTTATTGCTATTATTATTGTGTTAATTACTATTAAATGCGTTCCTGTTCTAAATATATAATTATATTCAAAGTAGTATTGTATTGAAGTGTGGTGAATTGTTGTGCAGTGTAGTGCAGTATAGAAGTAGAAAGAGAAGTGAATTTCAAATGTTGTGAAGTGAAGTGAAGTGAAGTGAAGTGAAAGTGAAGTGAAGTGTAATTAAAAAGTCGTGTAATCTTGTATTTAATAACTGTGCAGGTCAACCATAAAATGTAGTCAAGGCTATTATTGTTAGCATATTATTATTATTATTATTATTATTATTATTATTATTATTATTATTATTATTATTATTATGTCTTTAAATAATTTAAAGTTAATATTAGTAATATGTAAATTGTAGAGTTCTGCCACCAGGTTGTATATACCTACCTGCAGAATAATAAATATCTATCTATCTCTCTATCTATAGTATCAATCCTTATTTGCAGAAACGGGACCGAAAATTAATTGCGCGGCGAAAATCTATCTGCTCAGCATCGTATTTAACCTGAAACTCTACTTGGAAGTCGTCACAACGCAAGGCGCCCAAAGAGGAAAACAGCAGCGTTAAGCGCGTGGTTACGGCGGAGGGGCCTGGTAAACGCGAGCGAGCGAGTCGGCGGGCGGCGTTGGCACGAGGCCGCTCGGCGCGTAGGGGCTAATGGCTGGCGGAGTAGGGGAATCAGGGCCGGGAGAGGGGGGGCGGGCACACAATTTGAGCCGCGGGAACATCGACGAACACGAGGCGGGATCTCGCTAACCGCGCTGCCTCACCGCGCTCGCTAGACGTTATAAATAAGGAACAATAAACTCACGCCCCGGCGAGGGTTATTTGCCGCGCGAGAGAGGAGAAAATAAAAGCAGCGGCGCCGGGGAGAGGCGGGAGCGCGAGGAAGCGCGGGCGGGGAAAGCGCGTAATTGCGGGCGGAGGGAAGAGGGAGAGAAAGAGGAAGGGAGAGGGAGATAGTGCGAGGTGGAAGACGGGATGCAGGCCCGGTCCGGTGAAGCAAGACGAGTAGAAGGGAAGGAGAAGACGGAGAGCGTGCGGCAAGGGAAATCTGTAGGAAAGGAATTAACATGATGATAGATACGGCAAGGGAAGGAATTGGCATGAGGATAGGTAGGACAAGGGAAAGAGATGGCATGAGGATATGGAGAGGGGTAGGATGACAAAGAAAAGGATTTGGTGTGAGGATAAGTACGGCAAGGGAAGGAGTTGGCATGAAGATAGGACATGGGAAGGAGTTGACATGAGGATGTGGGCATGGGCAGGATGGGTAAGGGAATGAATTGTCGTGACGATAGATAGGGCAAGGGAAGGAGTTGGCTTGAGGATAGGTAAGGCCGGGGAAGGCTGTGTGAATAAGAGGTTGAGATGTAGACAACAAAAGGGGGGGGCTGGAACACGTGGGGATAGAGGTTGCGAAAGGTTGAGAAGAGAGGGGGTTAACAAGGACCGGAAGTGCGGACGTGGAGCGATGTTCTGTATGTTGGAGCAATGTAGTGCGCCGTTAGCGTGATTTAGCTAGGGTGGTTTTACGTAAGGCGAGTGAAGGCATGGTAGGTTAGGGTGGCCGGGTGGAGTTTGGAAGGGCCGGGCAGGGAGGACGGATTAACAGTGTAGGGGTGGGTTTGGTAGGGCAGGACGAAGTTCGGCAGGGCAGGGAAGGGCGGGCCGGGGCGGGGGGGTGGAGTTTATCAGGGCAGAGCAGGGTGGAGTTCGATAGGACAGGGGGGGGGGGGGGGGGGGGGGGAGAGGCGGAGTTTGGCATGGCAGGGTGGATTTTAGCAGGGCAGAGCGGAGTTTGGCAGGGTAGGGCGGAGTTTGGCAGGGCAGGGCAGGGCAGGGCGTGGCGGAGATTTGCAGGGCAGGGCAGAGCGGGATTAGGCAACGTCTAGCAGGAAGGCCCGGGAAGAGCAGAGGTTGGCAGAACAGGACAGGAGGGGAGGAAGTCAGCAGTGGTACTGGGCAACAAAGTATGAGGCACAGCATGATTAAAGTGGAGTAGACGAGCAAGCCGGAGCGGATAAAGACGGAATAATAATAAAGGCCGAGGAATTTCCAGAGAAAAAGCACGAAACAAAAGAATGGGGAGGGCGTGTGCGCCGGGACAGACGAGGAGATGTGGTGCACCAGGGGGGAGGCAGTGCGAGGTCACGGTCGGAGCGGGCGAGAGCGAAGTGAAGAACGAAGTTTATTGCCGGTGAGAACGGAACGGGGGAGGGGAACTGGGCGCGAGTCGACAACGAGGTGACGACAGAAGGTGCGCGGAAACGCCGAGACAAAATAGGAGAAGGGAACTCTGAACAATGTTCATCCTGACAAACGAGAAGGAACTATTCACGTAAGAAATCTGCCATGAGAAGTGAGGATGATTTAAGTTGAAGAAAAAGAACGATGAAAAATGAGGCCGCGGGATATTTTAGGGCAGTGTCCTGTGGGGACCACAGAAACTCTTCAGTAACGGAGTTAGTGATGTACGAACTTAAATTTTGTTAGTCTACATTTTTACTTGAAACTTTTGAAAATTTTAAATTAATTCGCTCATCAGCAATGTGTTTTTATTTATTATACTTATTTTACAAAAATTACCATGCACTGTTTGTTTATTTTCTTACAAATCAACAGTTAAGAAATTCAATACATTTTCTGAACACTTTGTACATAAATGTTATCAAGCTATAATGTGGCATTCCCCAAAATTCTTCAGAGTAGTTAAGTGGTCGTTCGGCTGAAAAGAAGTCGAGAAACGTTGTTCTGAAGTAAAACATACGCTAAGGCCACATTTAAGAATTTTCAAGTAGAAGGATGAAGGTAGAGAAACTGGATTGAATACTCTATTCAGTGGAGGAAACGAGGGGGTTGAAAGAGATGCGAGCTTAAAACGGAAATCTCTTGGTGTGCACAAGCTAGACATCTGTAAGCATACATAATCGTACATGAGATAGCAGGCTTAATTTGAAGGGGCTAACAGGCGTAATTTGAGGAAAACAGAGTAACCCACGATTTCAATCCCACTCTTTTCTTCTGACAAACACTCTGGTTTTACTAAAATTGTTGTCAGAAAAATAATGCTTATTCGTACAAAATAAAACAAGCAACAACGTGCAACCCTCGGGCCAAAATTGCCACATTCTATCATTTAGGTGTATCACGTGAACTGTTTTGTCCCCTGTACTTCGTCTGCTAGAATCATAATCAAAATCTGTTCTATCCCTACTTGCATATTTCTATGAGCAGTTTATTGAAGTTTATGTGCTCCGCGCAGCAGACTAGTCTTGCAAGAATAGTGGGCATGAAAATAAAATTACCTCCGTTTTACCTTGTTGATAGAATTAATTCCTTGTCATGTCAAACTGATGCTTTTGACAAGTAATTGACCAACGTCTAGTTACTTCGGTTTAAATTAATATATAACTTATTTAGTTATTTATATTAGTTATATAATATAACTAATTATTTACACTTTTTGTTGACGTAATGCACGTAGCATTGTATAACGAGAAACTAATTAAAAAGTTTTTCATGCTGGTGTTTTGTTTTCATACGTAATACAAAAAGAGATTTCATTAAATTCGTTGCATTTCTTTAGAACTATATTATTTCCATATTAAGGGATCCGCTTACAAAAGGGTTTCATTATTTCTTCGCTTTTGTTTTAAACCTTTTTGAAATATAAGGTGAAACATTACGATTCCTAGTGTTTCTAGTTAATTGTTCCTAGTTAACATATTTGAAGTTATTAAACTTATACTACTAGAAATATCAGTCATGGTCTGCTTTTTCTTCGGCAGTTCGATGAACAAAGAATTGTTTTTCTCGTGGACTTTTGAGTATCTTGTCGCCGAGGCAACTTTTGGGCCACCAAAATGATTGTAATTTTTGAAGAAATAAACAGTCCTGTAATACCGCTGGAATGATATACACTGTATATAGGTTACTAATTAATGTAGAAACAATTCACTGTAACGCACCAAAATCATTAATTAACGTCAGATCATAACCACTCTGTAGAAACGTTTCGTCTAAATAAGAGTACAGCCACAACTTCATAATTACGTACGTTATAATAAAGCTCGTGAATATAGCTCCATGAATCCGCTAAGGAAACTCAAGAAAACCGTTTGAAGATAAACGCCTTTATAGCAGATGAATTGTTCTGCCTTAACAAAACAATAATCACGAAACTAAGTAGTACATATAAAAAGTGGATAATTTCATTAAATGATTCCAAATATACGATCTGAATATCATACAAAGGCTGTATCGGAATGTTCATTTGAAGGCCGGGAAGCACACGTGCGGCCAATGCAGTTTTCTTCCCCGTGAGGTGCCGTGGCGCGTCGGCTTCCGTTTCGTAGGCGAACAAACGCGCGGGGCCGCCGCAGCGGGGGTAGCCCTCCGCAAACACTTTCTCCCCGGCCGCAGAGTAATCAGTCCGCCCTGTCGTTTGAAGCGCGAGTAGGCCCTCGATGCGGAGCAGTAGCGGGGGGCGGGGGCGGGGCGCAGAGTGGCGCATGGCATGGAGGGGAGCCGTGCGGAGCGGAGCTGATGTGGGGCGAGGCCACTGGGGCGCGCCTGCGTCGACAAAGACGCGACGACGGGAGGCGCCGCGCTTCAGGGCATGACGCCGCAGTGGGCCTCTGCCTCATCGAAACAGCAGAAACATTTCCACATGCGAGTAGGAAACTAATCTTTCGCCCTCTTTTATGATCCTTGTGTCACGCGTGTTCTTTCACACTGTTTCTGTTCGGCTGTTTGTGACTGTCTTCTGTACCGCTGTTTCAAACCGGCTGATTATATCCGGCTGGGTTCTGTCCGGCTGGTTCTGTCCGGCTGCCTCTGTCCGGCTGGTTCTGTCCGGCTGGTTCTGTCCGGCTGGTTCTGTCCGGCTGCTTCTGTTCGGCTGCTTCTGTTCGGCTGCTTCTGTTCGGCTGCTTCTGTTCGGCTGCTTCTGCCCGGCTGGTTCTGTCCGGCTGGTTCTGTCCGGCTGCTTCTGTTCGGCTGCTTCTGTCCGGCTGCTTCTGTCCGGCTGGTTCTGCCCGGCTGGTTCTGTCCGGTTGGTTCTGTCCGGCTGGTTCTGTCCGGCTGGTTCTGCCCGGCTGGTTCTGTCCGGCTGGTTCTGCCCGGCTGGTTCTGCCCGGCTGGTTCTGTCCGGCTGGTTCTGTCCGGCTGGTTCTGTCCGGCTGCCTCTGTCCGGCTGCCTCTGTCCGGCTGCTTCTGTCCGGCTGCTTCTGTCCGGCTGCTTCTGTCCGGCTGCTTCTGTCCGGCTGCTTCTGTCCGGCTGCTTCTGTCCGGCTGCTTCTGTCCGGCTGCTTCTGTCACCTTCTTTCCGACACGCTCCCCGCGTCCCCAAATGATCCAATCAGCATCCCTCAATCTGATGTATCGATTAATTTACAGGAAATATAGTTAATATATCTTTGAATTCCTTTTTCAAGTTTACAAAACAATCCGTTTTGCAGTTGTTTCGAATGTGCTTATCACCATGCAATCTTAAATATTCTCCTTGTAAATGCATGTATTTTCATTCCGAGAAGTTACGAAGATCTTTTACAACACAGGAATAAGTGAAAGTTCTCCCGTGTTTTGAAGTTTCACAAATGGAACTAAAGTGACGTTAATAGTAATTTACGAACCTAGCCCTCTTGTGAGTTTTAAAGACAAAGCTGAAAGATTAACTTCTCTTCGTAGTAGCGGTAGCGAAAACAGATAGTTAATCGGCCAAGTCGTAAATGTGTTTTTAAGTGCTTAGGTAAAAAACTCCATTGAAATGTATTTATGCTTTCGCTATTTTATTTTTGTCATATCGTGAGCATCAAAGACGCCAGCAGAGGAACAGTCTTATTATCCTATTATTAATGGCGTCAACTTGTTTAAATTCGCTGTGTCATTATTTTTCTCGATAACATTTTAAGTAGGTACATAATCCATTTTATTATTCTTTCATTCCTGCTTGCTCGATTTTAGTCATTTTAAACCAAGTGGGGCGGACGAGCTGGCGGCGAGAAGAATCGAGACTTCTAACTGTAAAATATGCTATGCCGTGCCGGCTCTAGGCATGGACACACCGGGCGATCGCCCAGGGACTCAAGGGACCCAATGATGGGACATTGGGGAAATTTTTTTTTTAAAAATTGCAAAAGAAATTTAAAGTCGAGAAAATCCTTATTGTAATTTTAAGTCGCGGTACAATAGTCTGATATTTCATAAAATTTTCATTATTTTTTTTACCTTCAATAGTTAATTATAGTCATTAATGATAAAGTCGAACTCAATGAAATGAAAAATGTCAGACAATTTTGAAAATTTTATAATATTAATAAAACTTTTACTTTAAACTATTATCTAAAATATCTTTCCAACAACTTTTTCTAGCTTAACTTCGTAATTTTTATTATTTGTGGAAATAAAATAACTACTTTCTTGATACAACTTTGACATTTTATATTGGGGATGGGCGTGCTACGTTTCAGCATTGCCTCCAGCCCAAAATTGTCTAGCTCCGGCACTGATGCCATGTCGTTTGTTACTACTGTATTTGCGATATTACTTTTGTGAGTTTCGCATTACGCGAATCATATCGTTTTTTCTTCGTTTTGATGAGAGAAGCTTGAAAAAAATCTACACAATGATACAATGTCTCTGGCCAGCGGAAAACTAACAGATTGTACTTCCTTCTGAGAATTCGCAACACATTTTCAGGCAAAGTTAGTTGTTTTTCCGAACTGAAAGTATCGAAGAATTTTTTAGTTCTGTCGAATCTCCAAGAGCAATATTGTAGAAGGTGTATCTGATGCAACTAAGCCACTGGACTCACATATCATAAATACCTGGCGTTGTTACTATAGTATCTGCCACAAGAGCAAACTATGTTGGGGAATTGATGTCGCTATTTAAGGTGAATACGCGAATCAAAGATTTCAATACGGTAACTAAATGAGTTTTATATTTCAATATTACGGAAAAAATGACACGCGTAAATACTCACACAGAAATACAATAAACACATGAAATCAAAAGAAAATATAAAATAATAGTTCAGCGCAGTCAATTACTCTGAATGTCATTCATCTATGATTGCAAGATTAACATTTATTGGAGCACTCAGGGGAAATGGTGAAAGTTTGTAATAGTTTTGTGCGTTACTGGGTTCTTTAAAATACTTCAATCTTTAGATAAAATTTGTTTGAACATTCCATCTTCGTTACTACCATTTTGAAGGCGTTCAATATTTGCGAATTCCATTGAACATGTTACCTAAAGGTTATCGTAGGTTTCCGCGGTCAGAGTCATGATCTGGGCTGTCCGAATGACGCTGCGTTAAAGGCTGAGGTGCCGACGTTTCGACCGACATGTCACGGTCCTTTTCAGGGCTGTACGGCCAATGTTGGTATTAGACTCAGGACGCAGACGTAAAGTAAGACGTTTGTCCGATTGTGAGGCGTGTTGTGTTCTTCCAAGAAGCATTTGAGAATAACATGCTTAGGAAGTTATGCGTCGCACATGCGACGAGTTGCTTTACCGCGTTCGTGAACCGAGAAGGTCGATGGTCTGTGTCTCGATGTTCCATCCTGGAAATGTGTAAGAAACGCCTATTGAAGTGTATAGTAATAATAGATTGAGTTAGGCAATATCGTCCAAATTCCAATTCCAATATCGTTCATTATTGGCAGAGTGGAACTAGAAACGGCACATCTTGCCTTCAAACACCGTGTATTCGTAACATTCAAAAGTTTCGTTTAGCTACGAAAATACTCGTACGTTGGTAGATCAAATGTTGAACGTGGATTACCCGGTAAAATAGCAACAACACCAAAACATCATTTCGCGGTGAAAAACAATCAAACTTCATCCATCCGAGTAGAAATACGATAAAAATGCTCAAGTAGTTTATTTTCTTTCGTGATACCCTCGTACATCTTTTGACCGCCCGGTATTCCGTTCCCCGCCACTGCGCGGAGCGTGGGCGGGCGGCACGCGGCAGCATCGGCTGGGTGCATCAGGGAGCGACGCGAGGGCGCGGGCGCAGGTGCGGGGGCCGGGCCGGGCCGGTCGGGAGTGGGGTGGCTGCGGCTAGGGAGGGGGCGGGGCGGAGCGCGTTGCCGATGTGTGCTCCAGCGGAACGGAATCCGCGACGCGGGATCCTCGCCGAGGGGGGGAGTAGTGAGACAGGAGGGGGGCGGGCCCGCTGTTGGGACGGGAGGCGGCGGAGCGGGACGTGGCGGAACGGCCGGGAGCAGCGGGGTTTGAGACGACGTGGCGGAACGGAGGATATGGATAAAATGGAGGGACGAGGCGAATCGGCTCCGAGGAATCGTACAGGGAGGGAGGAAAGGGGTGGGAGGGAGAGCAAGGCGAAACGACAGCGGGAGTCGCGGGATCAAAGGACTGAGGAAGCGGCGAGCGCGCGGGGGTGGCGGCGAGGGCGTGGAAAAGACTACGTGGCAGGACGGTGACATTTGGCGGCTTCCGAAAGTAAAGCATTGCAGAATATGAACTTGGATGACCCAGCGGATTCTTACATGTTTGGTCGAATATCCTAAATCAAACGATGTTTGTATACGAATGCTTGTTGACACGTATGTTTGAATAATATTTCTATCTACTTGACAGCTAACGGCTGACAAAGAAGAGGGGGTTTCTTTATCCAATCAGAAGCTTTAAATTCTGATGACTTCACTGCACAGTTGCCCAATACTTATTAAGAACAAAAAAAGAAATCTTACAGCGCGATGCGACTGAAAAATGAAGGGCTCCATTACACCTCATTCACAATGCAAACTTACACGTAAACGTAACGTAGCCGCAAAACCTTGAAATGAGTTACTAAGCGACACCATTCACAATGCCTTGACATAGCCGTAGACGTAAATCCATTAATTTAGAGTTCACAAGCAGCAAGCTTTTTCATTAAGTTTATGTCGGAATTCTACAGAACACCAATTATAGAACAGCATGAAAGAAACAAATGCACAACAAAATCCGCGAGAAGCAAATAAAAGGTTGAAGACAGATTGTGTTTAGGTAGTTTGTGACAATGTATTTTCATTATTGTAACATTATTATAATGTAGAGAACTTTTCATTATTGTAACATTATTATAATGTAGAGAACTAGTTTCCTAATAGTTTGTATGCGTATAATGAATTTAAAGTAAGAATTCGGGCCATTTTTCTTGTGACTTTAACTTGACATGCCGAATAAAAAATTATTGTGTTCGACGAATTACTCGTGAATTTGGTACAAGTTGTTTATAAAATTAAGGAAATGCGAGCACTAATACAGCAGCTAATGACACATATAAAAAGGCAAATCGAGAGGAAAGTCGAAGAAAAAGTTCGAAATCCTGAAAAGCTAGAAACGAATATTCATCAGGTGACAGTATCAACAGCTCATTACAAAAAATTCACATACAATACATGTACATTATTTTACAACACTTTGCCAGGTGACATTAAACGATTAAATTCAATAGAAAAGTTTAAATCACAAGTGAAATCGTATCTGCTGCATAACTGTTTCTATACAATTAGAGACTATACTGAGCATCACAAGAAAAGTAACATTAATTTTAACAATGATACATAATGCATTAATTACCATTTGGACTGTATAAATGAGTATAATCAACCTGTAACAACTATTGTAACACAGCTTCCGGGTCAATGACCCCCATCTCGATCAGGTTTTTCGTCCAGTTTCCCTGATCCATTGAGCAAATGCTGAGATGGCCCCTTGTTTTGCTTCTGGACAGAAATGTAACTTCATTTTCTGTGCACGTCTTCTAGAATTCAGTGGGAAATACAATTATTCAAATTATCGTTTCCACGTTGTCGCGGCAGGAAGTAATAAGAGCCAAAATTTATTGCTTATTTATCCTTGAAAATAATTTTATTACATGGGAGTTTTTGTTTTTTCTCCCTTTCAAAATTCAAAATGTATTGCTTATTTATCCTTGAAAATAGATTTTATTACATGGGAGTTTTTTTGTTTTTTTTTCTCCCTTTCAAAATTCAAAATTTATTGCTTATTTATCCTTGAAAATCGATTTTATTACATGGGAGTTTTTTTGTTTTTTTTTCTCCCTTTCAAAATTCAAAACTTAAGTAGTATATGATTTAGTGTAGGGATCACAGAATTTTGAAAATGTGCACACAATTCACTTTTCCCCATAGCCCGTCATACGCAGTTTTTAACTGTTTTTTGACGTAAATAAATAAATAAATAAATAAATAAAAGAATCGATCAAGCTTGCATACGTTGAGTTCTGATTGATTCAGGCGGTACTTACGTTCCAGCTTACGGTCGTCATTGTGAATACTTCTTTTTACGTGTAAAGTTTACTGCTAAGCTTACAACATTATTTTACGTTTAACTTTGCATTATGAATGAGATCTTATGCCTTTGGAAATGCACCATGTGTGAGGTTCTATGACTTCTACTGTTGTGTGCTCTTATCGCGATTAGTTTCTTGCTACTGCTGGTACTGTTGTGATGTGATGCAAAAACGACCACATGGTTGCCGCGCGAGTAAGTGGCAACATCGCTCTGCCCCACCCCAGTTGTCAAAAAGACAGAAATATCATTCGGATAATAGTTTTTGACACGTCGTAGTTGAATATTTTGCTTTCATTTAGACTGAAAATGAAATGTAACTATGGTCTGTTGCAGCAAAAATGCCTCTAGAGAAAACTATACAAAATTATTTTACAAACACGCAACTTCTCAAGAACAACAAATAAAATACTCTCGTACAACTTTGAAATAAATTAAATATTTTAACAAAAACAGTCTTAACGAATATTAACACAATGTATATTTGTACAGTACAACAGGTTACGTACCGAGGTTATGAAAATAGTTGATGTTCCACAACACGTAAATAGCAAATACTTGATGAGGGGCGGTCTCTTCCTCGGTGCCTTTCTGTCACACGACGTCAACTGAGTGGTAAGCAGTTATGTGCTGAGTATTAGAATTGAGATGAAATGCTCTATTTGAGAATAGACTGAATAAGACAATCAAATCCTTCCATTTTCACTAAAAATCGGAACTGTTTCATCGTTTTCGGATTTTCTCCGGGTTGTTGGGTCTCTTAACGAAAGCATAGACACCTTTCACATGCCTGGAGGCTGCACAGTTGGCTTTCAATATTCGTGGGCATTGGGAATTGGTGTTATAAATGTTTAATGTAACTTTTGAGGATGATCAATTACCATCTCTCAGTGGAAGGCGTCTGATGCCTTGGGTTCTGAGTGCGTGGAGATCGCTTTAAATTCCGTTCAAAGCGTTGTTTTTCTCTGTGCCTAAATGAATAAAATCTACTTTTCCAATGTACACTAAAAAATAAAAAAAAAATCTTCCCTTGGAATTAAAAATTAATCAACAAAATAATAATGTGTTATGAAATATAAATAAATGAATAACATACCACAGTATTTACAAGATTACACCTACCGGTTACTTTTCGAGTTTTCAGCAACTCGCCACGTGCGAGAAGTTACGTCCTTTAAAGCTCATTTATGTACCATCGTGGTCCAAGAACTATTTTGTTCGCTTGCGAACCCAACTATTTATCTGACGAATATCCTCCAGGCCGAGATTATGTTCATGAACATTGTGTATGTGGAAGTGATAAAATAAGAAAAGGGAATCTTTGATTTGTTTGAAAGGTACGTGATTATGAATAGTGGGAAAGGAAGCATCCTTGAAAAGATAATGCACGCTTAGCAACCATGTATCGTATAGATGACTGGTTAATTTGAGCGATACTTCTAGAAATCACGAAAACATCGAATTAACAAATATACAACTATTTGATTAACGCTATTAAACTAAATACATTCATTACGCCCATGTAATGGTGGCTATTGGGTGAATTACGCGAGTTTTCAAACTAAATAATTATCAAAACTTAGACTATATTTGTTCACTTATATCGAACAATTTGTTTTGATTTTGGAGGCAATTGTAATTATAATTTTTTATTCTCTTGAAATTATAAAATTCATTGGTTGATTTATATGAATGTTTAAATTCCAATTAATCTGCTGCTGCGAACTTAAAAACAATGCCTTACGGTTCGAGCGCATCATTGATTGAGAAGTTGGGAACTGTATTCCGGCAAGGTTCTGGAAATGTACTTGATGTGTTGAAGATAACAAAAGTCAAGGGCAGACTTTCGATAAAGTATGCCTAGATTTTAGAAGTATATTGAAAATTACTAGAGAAATAGTATGTTAGCTTTAATAAGCAATGCTAACAGTTACTTTTTATAGTCACAAATTTAAATCCAGACCGGTGAACTTGTGGGACCGTTAGAATGTAATTCTTAGGCTGACTGCTGTAATAAGTGGTTTCCGTGATATCTTTGAGGCAAATGAAGGAGCAGCACACTAGAATACGAACCGCGCGCGTTCCTTTGTGTTCTATCCCGTCCTCATTAACATCCTTATATCCGAGCAATGCTTTTGCTTGTGTGGCCAATGTCATTTATTCATGAAAGTACCGACAAGCAGTAACGTAGCGTGATCATTTTTCCTGGGTAGGCTCCAAAGGAGATTAACGTATTTTTTAACACTCCCCATCTGCCTTTTTTAAAGGAAGATTTGGTGTAGGTCTTTTAGTCGTAACTTCTAGTCTATGAGATAGTCGTCTGGTAAAGTCATAGTTCCTACAATAAACAATATCACTTGTATTATTCATTAATTATTGATCTCAACAAAACGCGATGAACTAACATTAATTTTTTCACTTGTCAGATACAAAGAAGTGAAATCTTAAATTCTTGAACTGGCTCGTTTCACTGTAATATTTTAGGTCGTCCCACAATAATATAGAATAAGCACAATATTTCAGTGTGTTCGTCAGTACTGCGAGAACTCAACTGAGGTCTTATTCTGTGACCGTGCATGCAGATGCCCCACACACAGGGGTGCGGGGGTGGCGAGCGGTCAGCCTGCACATCTGGGCACCATACCAGTGAGTGTGTCTTGGCCTGAAAGGGCGCGCCGCTGTCCCTACTGATCTTGAGGATTGCCGAAAGGCCCTTTTAGGCGGGCCTTCTGGGGGACCAAGCAGGCCGTATGAACAGAATATCAGCGTCTCGGGCACACGCTCTGCGCATGCGTTGAAGGCTCCGAAAGGCCAGAGCCTTCGTTCTCTAAGTTCTTCGGGAGTAAGTTATCCGAGATTCGGATACCAGCGTCAAACAGTGAAGTCTCCCAGTGGAGTAAATGTGTTTTGTGCTGGGGAAAACCGGAGCAATAAATGCATTTTAAAATAACTATTAGTTAAATTACAAATCTAAAACCAAACATTTTGTGGCAGCAAGTGATTGAGGGAACAGTGCATGGATGCATTTCCAGAGGAAGATCTGATCAATATTAAGAGATCATGCCTCCAGTACGTCAAGCAACTAACGACGCGAAGGCAGCCACTAGAAGACAATCTTCCTTCTACCTTTAAGGATAAGGAAATTAAGTAGAACGTGCACAAACTAAACGTTACAAATACTTTTCTTCTGAAGAAACCATTACTTTGGAAAGTGTACAACTAACTTTACCTACCCAATTGTGTTGCAAACGTTGCTTCGAATTATTAAAATTAAAACTAATTAGAGGCCACTGCATCACGACGAGTATGTGAGTTTCTAGGGAAGGTAATGGAGAGGAATAAGTTCAATAAGGAGCTGGATGTATGTAGGAGAAAGGAAGGTGAACACACCTGAACACCCAGACGAGTGCAGGCGCATTAGGAACAGGAGAACGCTGAGGGAAGCGTACGAGCTGAAACTCAAACAAGATACTCTCCTTGTACGCGATTAGAATATGAAACCTGTCGGTGATTAAACTCTTTCCGGCTAGGGTACATTCCCTGCTTAATATTTTCTACCTAGATAAATAAAAATTGTCATTAAATTCGACGATGTAAAACGATTTTTATATTTACTATTCTTGGATTTGCCTATCTAACAGGGTTCTTAATACACAAGCTCGTAACAGGTTTATTTACCCGATAACTCTAAACATTTCAGGTTTAGCCAGTTTTAGTCACATCATCGTTCATACAACATTAAAATGCCGCTCAAGATTGGGGGAGTATGCAAAAACAATGAATGAAAAGTACAGCTTAATGGTTTACGGGCTTATACGAAATAGTCTGTATATCTTACTACATATTTCAAAAATAAGTTTGAATAATTTTAACTCCATGTTTATAGAAGCACCTTAGTGACCCAGGCAGCCTTATTGATTTTCATGTTTAGTGATGCCGATGGTACAACCTTATAATTCAGATGAAGATTGAAGAAAAGAGGATTAATGCAAT
>BLKR01004331.1:0-112237 GCA_011170035.1 Teleogryllus occipitalis
AATAATGTTTAATTACATTAATTTAGAATTGGACACACTCTAAAACACATCATTGAATTAAATGAAAGTAAAATTTGACTAAATTAAGTTCACCAGTTGAAATGTTTGTGCAAGGGCAACACAATATATTACACACTGAACGTAATTTTATAATAACTATCGGAAAACGTACGTTAATTCTCACACTTGAAACTGGTTGACGGATCGTGAGCATTTGACAAAAATTGAATAAATTGTTCCCAACAAAGGGTTTGTAACACGTTAATATCTTTGATATAGGCTAATGATGAGAGTTGCAATCTCAATCATTTTGTTATTTGACTAAATCTGTAGATTTCTTTGCACAACAATAACACAAGAATTTGAGGACTTCGCGCTGATGCAGCAACTAAAAAAATATAAATTACTTGTGGTGAAGTTCGACTGTCTAGTACATATTGATCGAATCGCCATTCAAGATTTGACTATCGTTTCGAACGCGACGCCACCTGTAATGTGGCATCAAAGGTATCAGTACTAGAATTGCACTTTTATAAATGCAAGATTGAACAGTATTCATAATACACGTAATACTGAAAGACCTGCAATATTGAAAGGTATTTTATATTCACGTACAAATGAAACCTTTGTTACAAATAAAAATAATTTTTTAGATCAGTAAAATTTACAAATACCATAAATTTGAAGGAAGAAATGTATTACATTCGCATGTGCACAGTTAATACACAACGTCTTTCGGTCCAACAACCAAAAAGAATGGAGAACCAACTACTTTACTCAATTATCTGATTCGTGGAGGTTAGGTCCCTTACATTCACAGCAAGTCCCGAAGGCCGCGCCCAACGCTTTGATAGAGGTTACTCAAATCCCGCCGGGAGCGCAAAAAGCTTCGACATTTAACGTTGGCCGTTTCCCGTTGAAGTCGTCGTCATCAGAACGTCAACGGCAGACAGCGCGGATAAGATAGGAACCAGGCACCAGCTTTGAAATAGTAGTTATTTCCAGCAGTTGCGATATTTGTTGCACGGGCAGGTCTCACGTAATAGAACAAACCACTAACTTTAATTATGGTGCCATTTCCTGGCCGTCGTACAGCTAGTAGTGAAAGAGGAATACGTGAATTCTCGCCATCTTCTGATTTTACGTGCAGTAGTCTCCGTACAGAGACACCTTTGTAACTAGAAAGAAAAGAAAACGTAGAAAGAAGAAGACAAACCATTAAAAAATATAATTTTGAATGAAATAAGTAACAGTATGAATGAAAAATAAAAGATGAAATTCAAAAATAAACACATTAACGTAGCAAAGATAATATGCGCCACGATACGCTAAAGAGAATACAAATGTTGGCGAAATAGTGAACGCCAGTAGTTTAGACTGAAATAGTGACGAAAAGAAAAATTAAGTAGTAGTGCAGTATCTACTTAAATAGGGAAATATGACGAGCGCTTAGATATTCCAAAAACGTAAAAAATCACTTCACTAACTATAATTTTTTTGAATAAAAATTTTCTTGGTATGAAAATACGCAATCGATGATATGCATCAACTCGCCAAAACAACAAACATCACGAATACTCTTAACAATCACAATTAATAGATTGAGACCATTGGGGGAGGTGCCAAAGATGGGCCCGAATGTAGATTTTTCCTATCTTTGATTAGGCAAGGAGTTACTGACTCGTCTTTTAGGTCTTTTACAATCAGAACTTTTCTGATCTCTTAGAGATGGCCTCAACTTTCAACAATTATCGATGGTTTGCACACACACACACACACATACACATACACACACACACATACACACACACATACACAAAACGTCATGCGCAATCCTTTACAGCCGAGCCTGCCCATAAACATGTCGCAACCTCATTTTAGAGTCTGTGGTTGTGCAATCGGATCAACATTTGGAATGTTCAACAATTATTTTAAAAAATGTCATGACTCCCTGTATCCCCGCCGATAGCAAAACAAAAAATACAAAATACAAAAAATGATAAAAATGTACATATTTTGCTATACCCACTTAACTGTAAATATTTAAACAAAATCTTGCAGAAGATGATTGTTACATATATCCACATATTCATACATCTAGAATTAGTTATTAATTACATAAAATTCTCCTCTTTATTTTGCGATTCATTCTGGGTTCCGCTCTCATCTTCCCCAAAGGTGTTCTGCGGGTACAGGAATGCCTTTGATATACGACTTGTATCACGCTAATTTTTCAGTAACAATAATGAAGCCTTAAAAGAATGCATCAGTGAAATTCGACTGTGAAATTCAACATTCATGAGAGGTGTTTCCCTCCGGAAAATGAAATTCAGAATAAAATTTGATGAAGTATGCTTTACAATGTGCCAGACATGTCAGATTAAAGTTTTACTACCTTAAAGTATCATATCTCATAGTTTTATATGAATACTCCACGAAGTATAACGTGAAAAGTTCTTTTAAACATTACATCCTAATATCATATTTTTCTTCACAAATGTAACGTAACAGTTGCAAGATAACTGACGGATGCATCTGATAGAATATGTACTTCCCATAAAACCTAACTATTTTCAACTAATCAATCAAATAAGTATTATATTACGAGAAATGAGTGCAAGGTTATATATATTAAAACTTATAAATGAAAATATAACACATTTTATTTTCAAAATAATTTGAATAGTATGGATACTAAGTTTCCAACAAAATAGAGCCCAGGAAAACGTCGATTAAAATAAAGCATCCGGAAATATTACTGTTCAATAAACAAAACAATGCGCATCGTGGCGAATTATTTCTCGGCCTGAGTATCGCCCTTTTTTTATTTTTTGATTTGGCCAATGGATCTCCGTCGCCTGGGGCCAAAGAACGGCCCTGGCGCAGGCACGCCACGCGACCCGTCGACCCAGCGCGCCTCGGCGCAGCGGCCAGCTCCCACCCGGAGCGCTGTCAGGCTCCGGAGCATCGGAAATCGAAGCAGCGGAAGAAGTGGTTTTAACAGCAAGGCCACATATTGACACGCTGTTTCCTGCGACCCGTGCGGTATCTCCAGGCCCTTTTATTTAGTTGCTAGGCGCCGGAGGGGGAGGCGGGGAGGGGTCGAAGGCGATCGGTCCGGAGCGCCGCGGCGCGGCCGGGCGAGGGGCTTGGGAGGGGGGGGGGCAGGAAAGACGTCTGCCGAACGCCTTTTTCTGCCGGCGGCGGAGCTGGCGCTTCCCGGCGCCGCGTCGCGCCACACCGTCGTCGCCGCCGCCGCCGCCCGTGCTGCTCTGCATGCGAAAGGCGCCCTGGGCGTCGCACCTGGCTGCAGGCCCCCGGCCCGCGCGGGCGGGCAGGCGGGCAGGCGGGCGGGGGAGGCGCCCGCGAAAATTCGCGCCGGCGAAGCGCCTTCAGGCCGAGGGAGAGAGACGGGAAAGGCGGCGAGGAGCACATGGGGCGGGGCGAGGCGTGCGTGTCGAGGGAGCTAAGCTCTCGCTATGGCCCTGGGGGCGGCGACAGGCGGCTCGAGCTGCTCCTCGTGTGGTGCAGGACTCGTCGCCACGCGACACGATGTTTAACAGCGAGCGTGAATCGTTGAAAGTGGTCAATTGATGGCGAATGCTTTCAGTATTTATTACGAATTCATGAAATATATAATTACAACAATTACTTTTGTAGTAATTCATTCTGAGGTACGAAAAACATGATTTGTCATCTTCTTAAAAACAGGGAAAAGTCTTGATGCTAGTTCGTCACTGATGCACAACGTAACTCAAAGCACCCTCCCTTTTTCCCAGCGTGTTCAGAACAGCAGTCTATGGTCGTAACGCATGTCGTTATCAATAAATGCACAAAATTCACTGGAATAACACGCACGATAGACAAATGTAATGCGTTGTTTGTTGTCACTCAGTCGGCCTACAGGAGGATATCAAATGACCGTGACGTATCAGAAACGACGATGTGTATTCATTTGACATTTCACTGGCATTTCTGTCCACAACATGCAGCGTGTGAATCCAAGCTCTATTATGCAAAAACAAAACATGAAAATAAAGTCAACGTGGCAGTTCTATTGAGGGAAACCTAATTAGCAAATGCATTTTGTGACATATTCTCCGTTTTCAATTCAGAATTTCAATTTTGAAAGATAGGTATTACATGGCTCTATAAAGCAAGAAGTGTTTGCACAGTCGGAAAGATAATGCATTCTCTTCAACAAAATTATGAAATACTATTGGCTTGTATTTTAGGTAAATATTGAACCGTACCAAGCGAAACAATAAACATAAGCACTGCAGTGTGAATTGTCCAGACAACAGATACTCCTGGAACTATATTTACGTTTACTTCGAGACGTAATGAAGAAAATAAGCAAAGAATGATAGGATAATAACAAATAAAGTTGTGTAATCATCTTACTATCCTAGAGCTTGATGAGGCCTACCATACACTTCGCAAAAGGCTGCATGACTGAGCACCGCTCACATCCCGCCTAGGTATCTCTGAGATTCCTAGCTCTTTTGGTTGGTTCGGAATCCCGATTAGTAGGAAGCAACATACGGATAAAGAATGTTTCAAACTATAATTTAATAAAAAACAGCATTATCATTACCCAAATTGGCTATTACACTGTCAACCAATTAATTGTTTTAAGGAACCTACGGATTGTACTGCAATTGTAATCGCCTTGCATCGCACAATTCACATAACACTGTGGCCTTGGGCCTAGGCCCTGAGAAGCAGCCCTTGCACGAGGTCGCGGCGAGCGCCGATTGCCCCGCCAGGCAGACCCGACGGCCGTCGCCACCTCCGTGGAGGGCGCAGCGGCGCTCAGCCCTTTTATGGCCCCAGCCTCTTCCTGCGCGGCGGCCACCCGCCTCGCCATCGCCGCGAAACAAAGGCTGCACAGCGAGGGCGGCGGCGGCGAATTCCACGATGCTACAGAGAGAAGACAGAACTTGGCGATGACTTCATGTCGCCTAAAGGCATGCTAGCTGAACGGAAAGACGCAGACGCGAATCAAACTTCTTTAAAAGAATTGAAGGACGATACATTAACACACATTCTGACTAGCGCTAGAAATATGAATAATGTCAGGAGTCTACAGTCAATTTCCACATTAACCCAACAGTGTAGATGAAGTTATGTAAATAGCGCTGAACGGATGATGTCGGGTTTGAACCGGGTAACGTTGACATTGACCACAGGGTGGTGGCCATAGGAAGGTAACTGTCCGTGAGTGAGGCGACTTGTGCGAGCGCGAAAAGTATTTGGCACAAAAAGCGTTAGAAATTGTGCGTTACCCTGACTTGCTGTCAAGGCCGGAGTCTCGTCGCCCCAACGCCGAAATGCTAAGCGAATCATCAACTGAAGTGTACAGCTACGTTAAGTTAGGATAGTTAATAGTAAATAGAAATTTTCGACTGACAGTGCAATTCGAAACTACATATTCTGACTCTCACCAGCCTTAGAAACTTCCATCCAGCAGTCTGATTCTTGTTTATCACATAATGGCTGCTATTCCTAGACATCGTAACTTTCATCACCTACTCTAGCATCCTCGTGTTGGCTAATGTGCATTTCATTCGAGTAAAGTCAGAAGTACACTTCATAACTATTCTTCCTTCGCACTTCATCTAACCATTTTGGATAAAGTTAATATTAATCGACTAATTCGCGTATGAGTTACATTTTGACTTTAGCTTAACATATCTAAAAAGCAGCAGTATTGATACTGAAGTATTCGATGCATTCTTGAGATGCGAACGCTGGGTGAAATCAGAATACAACAACATGGGCGATTGACAAGAATAGGCGCGGTGATAATGGAACATGCAATAAATATTGGAAAATATGAAAGCGGGGTGATTGGCCAAGTCCTCGGGAACAGCATTAGTTAGAATGGTAGCGAGAGTGTTGAGAACTGTATCGTGATAAAGCGCGCCATGCTGAAACCAACACACACAATGAAACAAGCGTCCCCAGCCATTGTGCGGTCGATGGCTAATTAAGTTTTGCAACTGATGCATTCTTCACGGTTTCCGGTGCACGCAGCTCTATTATGAGGGTCGTGCGTTTCAATCGATACTCGCTTGTGGGAGGTCCACGCTTTTGTTCACATGAATCTACGCATCCAGTGATAATGCAAATTGTAAGGAAATTTAACACGCGGATGGCACGTAACAGTTGTTATGATAAACGAGGGGATGCTTTATTAACAATCTGATCAATTTAGATATGCCGATAGTTCATGAATATTTTGTCAGAATTTCAATATACTACGTAAAAATCTCCACACACATATCGTACTAGATGTATTTGATTGAAATGCCTCTATTGTTTTACGATTAAAAGACACACAATTGTGATAAGAAAATCCCAAATTTTGAAGAGAAAATTAACGCTATCACATATCAAACATTTGTGATTATTGAATTTATTAAACACCATAATATTTATGTGATGAGGTCAATATAGTACAATAAAATTATAAACAAGTTAATGGGTGTGAGTTGCTAATTAAAATTACACTTGATAAAGGAAGGGATACATCAATAAACTGGATGAGGTCACGTAATAAGTAGAGATAGGTACTTCCAAATGATTCCTACAGAAATTTCTGAGCATGGCATCAAAAAAATAGTTATCTTAGGTTTTCAAATAATCAATATTATTGATATATTATTATGATATTAAAAAAAATACTTCACGTAGTTTAACACATACACCCCTCGAATGCATTAATGATTGAAAATGTAAATCATAACAAGAATAGATACATAAAGTACTTTTTTTGCCGACCCGGTGGCTGAGATCGCTAAGGCAGTAGTGTCGTAGTGATCTCGGACCGAAGGGTCGCGGGTTCGAGTCCCGCCTCGGGCATGGTTGTATTTGTGTTCGTCCTTTCGCCCCTTATCACCATATCGTTTCATCTTCATAGTTATCATAACGTTCATGCCATAGTGACCATTTCGTTAACTCCAATAGAGGTCGCTAATGACCTAGATGTTGATGCCATCTTAAATAACAAAAATAGGGTCAAAGAAAAAAATTGTGAAGGAAATAATTGTACAGGATTAAAGGTGAATGTCTAAATCTCGATATATTTCAAAAGTACGAACAAACGAGTACGTTTATTTTAATAATCAGGAAAAGTCATCTCTTCACGTTTCACCTGCAAAAAAGTAACTCATTACGAGGCACAAACTTCAGCTTCAGGAAGCTTCAAGTTTTCGCAGATGCGGTGTGGCAGGTGTACTTCCTCTTGACGAGGACATCAATCCCGGTCCCAGTGCTACCGCAGTCGCGTAGCATCAATATTATATCGCTTCTAGTTATTTTCTATATATCGATAGAATATCGTATATTTCGTTAGAACCACTTCTTCAAAACAAACTTCAATCTTCTCACTCCCCACCACACTCTTGTCAGTAACGCGTCTGACAATTTTCTTCACGAATAAAGCCACAATAGACTCCTTCACTGACATCATTACCTCTTATTTCCGCATATATGATGCTAATGCATAACATCCAGCCATTCTGACCGTCATTAACGCCTTTGAATTTATGCTATCAGAAACACCACTGACGTTCAGCGTCTTTCGCTTCTCGATGTCACCACAAACCATCTACTCTTCAGGAACACACGCAAGGGCACCGTCTCTTTTCCTGTTCCGTGTCATGCTTCCTCAGCACCGCGCCGCGAACATAAAAAGGCCCTGAAAGATGCATTCGGCCCGCGAGCTGCTTACACGGCACTGTCGCCCCCATCGCTCGCACGTTTGCTGCCTGCCACTGCTCCGTGTGCTTGCACGTTAATAAGACCACTGCGGGGCAGCCAGGGGGAGACACGAGGAGGGATGCAGATGAAACAGCAACCGCTACAGAAAATGAAAATGGGAAGAGGAGGAATGCAGCAAAAATTTGAAGAAGAAGTCATCAAAAGAGAAAACATCAAGAGGAAGATAGAAGTAGAAGCTGAAAAAGAGCAACAAGTCTGGAAGTTGTCGCGGTAAAAGGCGGCGACGAAGCAACTGGCAAAGCCGCACCGTCGGCTTGGGACGGTCGCATCGCGCGGCGGAGACAGAAAGCGAGCGCGGAGAGGCGCCAGCGTCGGGCGGGGGAGGTCGCCTCGAGGGCGGGGGCGGGGCGGAGGCGAGAGCCTGCGACGAACGCAGGGGCGCCCGATAAAACGCGGCCCGGGCGCCGTCCAATTTGCGTCCGATTCAAATTGACTGGAGGGTGGAAAGGGCCGTCGGGCGCCGCCACCAGTCGATACCGGCAGCCGGCCGGATACGGGTGCCGATGCCTCGATAGCCCGCCGCCGGCGCGCTCTCTGTCCCCGCTCGGCCCCCCTCCCCTTCCCTCCCCGCCAGCCGCCGCCGCCGCCACCGGCGGCGGGCGGCGCGCGATAACCAGTGCGCGGCGGGGGCGCGGCCCGCGAACGGTCGCCATAAAACGGCTGCCGGGGGCGGTCCGGGGGCGGTGCGGGGGCGAGCCCGGGCCACGACCCGGCAATAACCCTTCCCGCCGCCGACGCGCCCCCTCCCCGCGCCCCTCACCTGCGCGCGCGGCGCCGAGCCCCCGACGCGCCTGTTTACACGGCGCGACGTATGTCCTACACCGACACCCTCAATAAAAAGGACGCCATATTGAAGAATGGCACTTTCCCATTGGGCATGTTCAAATGGTGTGCCGGGTCGTTTACGACACGAACAACAGCGAATCGAAATGCCCGCGGGAAAACGACACATTGTCCGGAAGGTAGGGCGTGCGCGATCGCCCCGTCCGTCCGGAGGGCGGCCCGCCCGAAAAGGCGCCCAGCGACGTAAAAATATGCGGCGCGGAAGCACGCCGGGCGAGCGGCGACCGTCGTCCGAAGCGGAAATATCGCGAAGCAATCAAAGCAGCTCGCAAACCCACCCATTCGGCAAGGCGGCTGTAATTTTCAACTTTACGGCGCCGACCACGCAACCAGACCGGCGAAAGGACTACGACGCCCCGCCGCCTAGGTGCTGCATATTTCGCTATCCAGCTCGCTCGAAAACGCTCGTAACCCGGATTGTTACAGGATCTCTACGCCAGCCATCTGTACGGTAATTTGTCGGAATAGCATGCTACAGAAAATGTTTGAGGGTAAAAGCCATAAGGAGATTGTGTACGGGCTACCTTCATATCAGGTATTTTCGATACAATGAGATGGTACGATAATTCACAAGGTGAATAACATATTTAATATATACAATATTCAATTTATAGAAATTAAGATAAATATAGGATTACATGTGTGATATAATCAGAGTTTCAAACCCATTTCTAGCATGCCTGTATTCAAGATCGTATGGAAGCATGGCATACTGACAGGTTTCTGAAATGTTTTTTCATGGAAATAAAAAGGGGCATCAACATTCCCTTTACAAATGAGCGAATCAAACTAAGATCCATTAAGAATTACTTCTGTAACATTTTAACTTTAATGTTATAGAACGAGTAGACGCTAGTTTACTTCCGACTTGTAATCAGACGCTATATTCCATCTCTATTTAAATTTTAGGGTTCTTGATCTATGAAATAACAACTATTAAAAGTTTCTTTAATTAATTTCATGTCAAGACGTTTTAAAAAAATCCATTACCAGTTACCCATAATATTTCTTACAACATTTTATAAAATATGATGTATTTATCTAATGTATTTCAACTAAAGCGCCATTTCTTACTATATTTTCCTCTTATGGCATTACAATCCTTTCTCAGACTTTCCAAAAGTTTCATTTGATAAAAGCCGTGTATTCGATATTTTCTTTCAGGATATCTGCAAATGAACCAATCTACGTCAGAAAGACCGGGCCCGGGAGGAAATTGCACGTTATCAACGGCCTCCTTCACCCGCCTCGACAATACTTTGCGAAGGGCACGTTAGTATAATTTACGAGCGCGGGCCGGGCGCCGCCAAGGGGAGCTAGTGGTAATCTGGCGGCCCAGGCGCAAACGTCGCGGCGCGGTCGCAGCGACATTTGTCACGAACGGCCGCCGCTGTGACAAAGGCAACCTCGCAATCCTGCGCCAGCCCAAGCGGGTCACGTTTCGCACGAGGAGCGGCCGCGCCATGAAATAGCGACTGCGCGGGCAACTGTGACGGCGGCGGCGATTCTAGAGATGGCGAAGCCAGGACTATGTCACGCCAGCGAAAGAGCAAGGTCCACGACAGTACTAGTGTTGGTTTAATTGATTGATTTATTTTTATTGTTTCCGGGCGCGTCAACGGCTTTGGCCATTAGTCCCGTAAATGTAGTGCATGCTTTTTTCTCGGGAGATGGAGGTGATCTTCCCCCGCTGGATGGCGAGATCCGGCGCCGACCTACCGTCGGCTAGTGAGGTTTCCCCCTAACCAGGACTCTCCCACCAGCGGGGCACCGCCCCACCCGGGACAAGCTGTGAGTTCCCGGCCGATCTGTGTGGTAGTATAGCGCATGTTAGTGAAAGTGTGTGTGTGTAAGGGGAGAGGATAGGAGAATGAAGAGGAAGGACAGATCGCGCGCGGTCCGTGGCCCGTTTGGTAGGGTACTGCTCCGGCATTCGCCTGGTGTTGATCGGAAAAAACACGGAAAACTACTGATCAAAGCAGCCGGCCGCTAGAATTCTCCTCCAGACAGCGACTGAATTCTATCTCGCTGGAAAGCTAGTTTCGAAAATCCTGACGCCGTCAGGACTCGAACCTAGTACCTCCCGGTCAGAGGCGCTGCAGCGACATCAGTTGATGCACTGAGCTACCGCTCCCGGTTTGGTTTAATTTTAAAGATGAAGACTGTAACGGTGACATGAAAGATATTAATTTAATGGGTAGAATAATGTCCTGGAAATAAAAAAAAAAAAACACGAGAAAACCAGTGATTCAGAACAATTCGTGAAAACTTCTAGACATTGTACAGGGTGCGACGATGATGACAGACTACAAAACAACTGCCTTATTAATTTAAAAGTAAAATGTATATATTTTAGAACTACGAAACCGAAATGAACCACCCTATGATTACTATAATCATTTCCTAATAATTATAAAATCACTAGTATGTTTCGCCAACTGTCAAAAGAAAAAAAGGTTTTCAAAACTCTATTTTAAAATCACATTTCGCAACATCTCTATTTGCGTGCAAAGCTGGAAGTCACGACCGGAAACGAGAAAACAAATCAGAAACGATACGAGAAGGAAAGTGAGGAGTGGAGTCTCGGTCTGCATTCGCTCACTCATGCGGGGCCGTGCAGGCGCCGTGCGCAGCGCGAGGTGTGATAAATGGCGTCAGGGCAGGTACTCCAGCTACATAATTTGCCAACGCTAACATTGCCCGTTCCGCCCCGTAGTGCGCTATTAACGAGAAGGGAGCCGCTGCACGCAAAGTGAGCATACACAAATCCTGTTTGCAGCGAAGTAAGACGTAGCATGAGATTCCACGAAACACGCCACTTCGTTTTTTAAGAATTATGAAATTCCCAAAAATAGTAACCAATTATTGATCAATAACATCCAAGGTTATGATATTATAATGGAAAACAGTGAAGTATATCACATAGTTCACTAATTTCAGACAAACATTCCACTGCGGTTCAAGACAGGCGTAACATTAATTAAAAGACAAGAAACTACATATTAGTGAATTGTGTCGGGAAAATCAAATTCAAACAAAGTAAACAAATTTTCAATTAACAAGAGCCATTCTCAGTCATTTAGTGATTATGTTGTTATAGTGCTTGTAACTCATTAATAACTTGAGTCATAGAATGTTTACCTAATTAAGAAATCGTATTAACACGAGTGTTTCCCTAAAATTTTATTACGCGCCAAGAATTATTGCAATGGAAGTAAGCACTGGATCGTGAAACTATTCGCATAAGTTGAAATGAGTGTGGTTTACATACACCAAGATGAATCTGTGAGGAAGAGCTATGGTGAATATTACCTTCACTGACCAATACGGTACACAATCCAGAAGGGCAGTGCGCCGGACGGGGGTTGGGGGGAGGGGCAGACGAGAGTCAACCCCCGCGCAAAACTGCAGGGCGTCGGCGGCACCCACCTCGCAAGGGCGCATGAACGCTGCCGCCGCCTTCTCCGCTCTCTCCGCCGCCGCTCCTCCCGTGCACGTGCCATCGAGGAGGAAAAATAAAGTGCCCTCGCTCTGATCTCCGAGCAGGGGAGAGAGGAGGGCGTGGACCCACATGGAGAGTGGAGAATTTGAAGAAGTGAGCGACAAGGAAGTGGAGGCAGGGCGTGGCACTGAGGGGCGACGGGGCGCCGGCCTGGCTGAGGACTTCATTAGCCCTGAGCTGGCTGTAGCGACCTTATGGTAGCTAATTCACCTTGAGCGCCCTACGGCTTCCACGAGTTCGGCGGAGGCCGCCTCTCTCCGGGCTTCCGGAAGGGCCTCGCCGAGGGACACAAGAGGCGGGCAAGAGCGCGCTAGAAACGTGTCACGAAATGTTTGAGAGGAAAAGCAACTATCCATAAAGAAAACCAATTCCAAAAACCATCAAGATCATGTGGAATAACTAGATACGCAAAACATTCCAGGAAGCAGTAAGGATTTCTACAAATTTTTGCTAGAAGTAAATTTAAGGGATAACTGAAATTTGATAATAAATGAAACAACGCAGATGACAGTATATATTAAAGAGAATATAATAATGACAATGTACTGCAATGCTCTAAGGTGTATCATCACACGTTATAAGTAGAGCCCGATCAATGCCCTATTTGACTTTATTTCTTTGAATGTCATTTTAGGCAACTAACCCACATTTTAGGCAACTAAAATACATGTTTACCTAAAACATGACTTTTGGAAGAATTTTTATAGTGCCTATAAATGCATGTTTTAGAGATAATTGTCTATTTGAGCGATAACAGCCTATATTGAAATTTCCGCATTTTAAAAATATTTTTTGTTTCCTGAATCAGTTTTTGAGAAGTGAGTGTTGGGGATTTTTTTTAACAAACCACTATGAACCGCATATCAAAATATGCCATGGCATCCTCCGATGGAAGAAGCTCTATGGCCTGTATGTTCTTGCCTGTGTGGCAGCGAGCAGCTGCATCGATTAGACGTACGTTACTAATTTGACACCGTGCAGGATACGCTTATCTAAAATACCATACTTCGCTGAAGCCTGTCAAGGCGCTTGGAAACTGCTCTCGTCTTTGTGATCTTCGCAATGATTATTGAGCTACCTGTTTCTCACCAAGAACATGACTGTCTTTCAGATTAGAGTTTCCGGCGTCTTTCGCTTTTAGAAGGATGAAATACACAAGATGGGCGGAGTTGTCTTCGTTAATAGTTTTGTATTGTTTTCGAAGTCTGGTTCATGCAAGATTATTAAGTTCGCTGTTCCTGTTACGCATGGTTGCTACAATGCCAAAAGAAAAAGTACAAAAAACGAGCCTTACTAAAAGACTGGATTCGTGGAGAACAACATCCACAACGGGAGGAAATGTAATTTTTTGCCAGTGTTGTGAAAAGGAGGTACATTGTGCCAAAAATGTCATATCTTACAACATAAAAACACTACAATTAATCCAAAAAATGCGGAAAATGTGAGAAAAATGATTCAACCATTTCTTGAGCACGTGAAATGAGAAGTTGAAGAAAAACAAAAATTCAACTCTGATTTGCGCCATGCAACATGCCAGCCAAGCGCTGACTGCCGCAAACATTTCATTTTGAACTGTAATACCCACTTACCTGCCCATTTTTAGTTTCTATTTGCCTACCTATTTCCAACTTAAATGTTTATTTGCCTGCCTATTTTTAGTTTTTTGTGCCTATTTACGTGCCTATTTTCGACTTTTTCAGTGCCCACATGACCGAGCTCTAGTTATGAGTATAAAGCAAGTATTAGCTATAAATGCATTTGGATTATTATGATGAGACGTCAAGCAGACATCCATACAAAATGTCGGGAGACGTTAGATAGAGATTCCAGAGAAGGTCCTTATAAAACATACAGGATTAAAAAATATATTAAATAATTATATGCTTCAAGATGATGTATGATATGTGACGCATCACACATGATAATAAAAATAAATTATTATTATTATTATTATTATTATTATTATTATTATTATTATTATTATTATTATTATTATTATATTTTATATCTATTGAAAACACACTATTTTAAAAGTTGTCTGCAAGTTTAAGTTCAAAGTATTTCTAGTCCAAAAAGTGGTACTAATAATACAATTTTATAAATGTAATTTAATGTTTAACTTTCAAATTACGTTTAAATTTCAAATATTCACATTAAAAATAAAGCATAGCTTAAATTATCAATTAATTTCAAGTGTCTCTGTTACTTTCTTAAAGTGGCTTACCATTAATATTTCTGAAGCTCACGAAACCTCAGGAAAAATTGAAAATTGTTTTGCACGAAGGTAATATGAATTAAAACGTTGTGTCACCTCGCAGTTTTGTAACTGCATTTAAAAGAAAAATACTATTCTTCAATTTGGTGACTTCCCCGCCGCAAATGTTTGATGTACTGCGAGTGTTATTGCGCTGAGAAAAGTACAGTAAACTTTTAAACCATCAGAAAAATTAATGATTTAAAAAATTGATTGGATATGAAATTTATAAGTGTGAGTTTGCAACATTAATGCACATCATAACAATAAAAGAAAATTTCGATTACTAATAAATAAATAGTTCCTTGAAGAAATATATACGAAAAATCAGGTTACCATAGCGAGGGGGGGTTACAAGAACGGTGGTCGTATTCTACACAAATCATTAAATATGAAACGAACGGAGAACATTCAATTACGAATGAAATTGCGACTGTGGAGATTTTCAATCGCCGAATCAGTATTACCACCCCAGAAGTTCTCGGAATGTTATCGCATCCCTGGATCAGAGTCGAACTCGAGCCGCGGAAACGAAGAGGGCAAACGAGAGCTGCTGCCGCCGCCGCTGCCGGTCGCAGGGGGGATGCGGGGGGGGCGAATAGAAAGCGCTGGCGAAGGGGACGGACGGCCGTCGTTAGAGCCGAGCAAACGAAACCGCCGAGAGGAAGTTTTGTTTGCGGGGATATCAGGCGACGATCTTCGCTGTATACAAAGCAATTTGGCAGATTGGGTCGCGGCGAGAGCGGCGGCCGCGCGCGCGGACGCAACAGAGGCGCGCGGCAACGCGAGGCGGCGCCGAGAGGGAGCAACCCTTCAATGCAGCAGGGAAGCAGAAGAAAGGACGAAGGGGAGGCAGGGAAACTCGAGGAAAAAGCGGAGTGCAGGACCTTACCCGCATCATCCAGCGAACATTTTCAATGGGACTGCTTTATTCAACATTCGGAGAATCATTTAGTTATAATTGCAACAAAACTGAGTGGCGAGGTTGAATTAAAGCTCGCTTTATCAGCAAAGTGAATTTCTTTAAATATGTTTCCATCTTCTTTTAAAATGATTCAACTTGGCATCGTGTGGGTTCAAGTTGAGTCATTTGTTAAAGCGAGTTACTCTGCATTGAGTTCATTCAATAATTTTCTTAAAAATTACTTTTTATTTCATTTTTCAAATTTTTGAACGTACTGTTAGGCGGAAGGAATATGTTTATCAACACTTTACAGAGTCTCAAATGTTCAAGTTGTATTAATATCAAATATTTTGAAATTTCACTACATTACTATAGATCGAATAGAGAGCAACAATTCTTTTATGTTAATACTTCTCTCGTAACCATAACCTGTAATTCTCGGTTAAGTACAGTTCTCAATCAAAGATATGCTTTAGATAGGAGGTTTTGGATTATTAGAGGAGAGTGAAAAATAATAATCTTTCTTGGGTTATCGATCATGTCATGAACAATTATTTACACAATTTAAAATTCATAGAGTCCTTTTGACCTTTTGAGAGAACCATAACGTCGGTGAAGAATTAAGCTGACCATACGAATTCAGGCAAAGTGTTGCAAGATTTGGTGCTACCCCCTCGGTTATGAGGGGATGACGGGGTGGGTCGTATGGAGAAAAACGATATCTTCAATATAAATGATCTGATCATGTGCATGAAATGGAGACTTGGAGAAACGCCGTGGCAATGTAATTTCTTGCACAAGAGATGCCGAGACGCGCGTGGCGAAAAGAAATAGTGATGATACATTTGTTCATCAGTACGTACTTTCGCATATTATTCGTATCGATAACATCAGGCTGCGAAATTGTCGTTTTTGAAAAATACAAGGGAAATTTTCGGTGATTTTTATGTTCTTTGGTAGGCTGATGTCGAAAATGACCTCAATTTTTTTCCATCACGTCAGAATTTTTTGTACAATCTATATCGATATTTTTGCTATTCTATTTGAAAAGGAATTATCTCGAACAAGTTTGCAAGTGTGTACGCCGGGAACTTTGTACATCCACCTTGTTGATCCAGAAGAATAGAGATAAATTTCAAATCACCGTAAATTGTGAAACCGTGGTCGACATACTTTATGATGTTAAGCTCGGGAGCCAGGTTTTCATAGTGTTCTTTTAAATGCACCGGGTGTCCAACCGGTACAGATGCGTACTGACTTTCGCAATGAATCAGGACAGCTTTAAGGCTCCTTTTCGACGAATCTCTGAACAGCCTTCATTCATCTTTATTGTAGGTGATATTACATTTGCCCATCAATCCGAGACCATCAGAACAATAGGCCAGTTTCTCCTCTTCCTCAATCTACGTAACAAATTCCTTTTCTCGATTCCTGTGCCAATAAAAAGATGTTGCTTTGAAAGGCTCAGATCTCTAGCCAGATTGTAAAGTTCCACCTGAGAGAAGGGCTGACGACAATCGGAGGGACTCTATATTGGAGCCTGTAACATCTGAATGTTCCGAGTCTGAAGGCTCTGAAGAGATGACTGGCAGTTTAGTTGGAGGCAAAGGCACTGGCACGTCAGGTCCGTGATGAACGGGGAGCATAGCCGATACAATGTTATCAGGATAAGATAATAGTTTTTTTAATCAATTCCTCAATAATCGCAAAAAATGTTTGCGATTTAACCAATGGACTTGGGAGGAACAAAAGTAACACACATCATAGTAGTTTTCCAGCTCCCGCCATATCATAGAAATTCCAAATTGTAAACCAGTTTTATTTGCTTTGAGCCAGAAGCGTAGATCATAACAAATGTCATCTGGCAAATTTTCACGTCTCGAACTCGAAGCCATGTTCCTCGAAACGCACAGAGAAAAGGAACCGCTAGAATTGTTTCTGTGACGCAGTTTCCACTTGGCACTGTATCAGTGCACGCACGACACTACACACGAAAGAAAAATTGAGACGAGCAGACTGCCGATTGCGCTCAGCGAAGGTGATTTCCGATTCGGATCTGAGACAAGGATTCGCGCGACGCTATTGGTAGAGATTGCGGGAGGGAGGAGCGGCGACGGGAAGGCTTCACAGGGGGGTTTTCTGTAGCTTTCACCATGGTAGAACAATGGTCAGGGAGAGAGGGAAGATATTCAACATCGAAAAACAGTTCATGTTCATAAATATCCAAGTAAAATTGAATTTTTCAAGAAAACGTAGCGTGCTAGAAATTTTTAATTATTTTTTTAAATCAGCATAAAAAATAAGTAAAGTTTAGCCATCAATTCCCTTGTTTTTTCATCGCAGGCCTGTGTATTGTAATATTACAATACTTAAACATACTATTTCTGAAAAATTGAAAGTTTTTACCAAAATAACATTACAAATAACATTACATAACGTTTCTTTATGTCATGTTATTTAGAACTAGTTCTTAAATTCACGACCAAATTATTAATTCTAAGAATATTTAATGCATGCTAGTCATTTAATTAAGCTCCTAGTTTGCCAACGTTTCGGAATATTACTGTTTCCTCTTAGGACTATGGGAATTATAACTACACTGTTACTACATATATACATATATGTACACATGTATGTTACATACGTATGTTATACATATGTTACAAGTCATGACATAATTTAGCAAAAAATTAATTCCATTGTAATTATTGTGCCTGTTTTTCATGTATAATATTTAAGGATATCATTTTGTTTTTTTATGTATTAAATCAAACTGAACTAACCTATGTAGTAACAGTATAATTATGTGCTCCATTGCTCTGATAAGGGAACAATAAAGTTCCAAACCGTTGACAATCTAGGAGTTTAATTAAGTGGCCAACACCGAATAACTATTCCCAGAGTTATTTAGAACATTAATCTGTACCTATTAAAAAACTCTTAAATAATAAAGCATTTTTGAAAAAATTTTCTTTTTAAAATTTTCTTTACATCAATATCAGACAGAATTATTTTCAGTATCTTCAATATTGCAGTTGTATGAAGATTTCTATAAGTGTTCAATTTCTATAAGTGTACTTTACTCTAATTAAAAAATGTAAAGAAAAAATTCAAACCTTTTTGAGAAAATTTAGAAAACATCGTTGGGGTTTCCTATGAAGGTTCCTCAAAAACAAAATATTCGTTTCAAATTCAGGGGCCCGCACATTAGCCAGATCAATCGAGGAATATCTGCTACGTTTAGCCACTAGTGTTCACACTTGAACAGACAAACATCAATTTTGCGGTATCAAGAACTCACCAATCATGAATTCCGATTGATTGATTGATTGATTGATAGTTAATGATTCCAGTCGCGTCGACGTGTGAGATCATAGTCCTACAAGTGTCGTGCATGTTTTCAAACGGGAGGTGGCGGTGATATTCCCCCGCTGAATGGCGATGTACGGCGCCGACCTACCATCGACTAGCGGGGTGTTCCCAAACCAGATATATCCCACCAGCGGGGTACCGCCCCAACTGGGACAAGCTGAAAGTCCCCCATCGGTCTCTCATGTGTGGTAGTGTAGTTCATGTTAGTGTGTCTGTGTAAGGGGAGAGGATAGAAGGAAGAGGAAGGAAAGATCGCGCTCGGTCCGTGGCCCATTTGCTAAGGTACTGCTCCGGCATTCGCCTGATGTTGATCGGAGAAACCACGGAAAACTACCTATCAGAGCAGCCGGTCACTAGAATTCTCCTCCAGACAGCGACTGAATTCGACCTAGCTGACAAGCTGTCAAGTGTCGAAAATCCTGCCACCGTCGGGACTCGAATTTCTGGGTCACAGGTACTGCAGTGACATCAGTTGATACACACTACGTCACATCTTCCGGTGTGGATTACATAACGTTTAAGAGGAAGTAATTTACTTCATGTAGAAACAAGAATTTCGCCCTATTTATCAGAGACCTACAATACGTTTTCTGCCAAAAAATCGCCGTTTTCGGCCGCAGCATTACATAACTTCCAATACAATACTTGTACTACTTACGTCATATGTGAGAAAGGAAAATTGAAGATAAGTGTTGGAGATATCCTCCAAAGATTCTACGCAGCAGCTGAATATCTGAAATACGTGGATCAATCTGAAGTCCTATGAATGAGCAAAAAAGCGAGGAAATAATAAAACCAGAGGACGTGAAAAGGGAACGACTGACATCGACCACCCCGAGGACACAATTGAAGAAAGTTGCGATGGTGACGCAATGGGCCGAAAGACGAATGCGGGTGGCTTGGATTTGATTCCAACAGAAAGAGAGCAACCCGCCGGGGTTGCGCCTGCGCAGGGGGGAGGGGGAGGGCGAGGGGGCGATCTCGCGCAATAAATCACGCAGCGCCGCCAGACTATCTCGATGTTTCTCGAGTTTCACCTCGGACTCACGCGAGACGTGCTTTGGGTCCAACTTCGATACTTACAACTCGCATGTATTATGGGTCTGCAAATGTAGTGCGCTTGCAACTTTCCGGCCGTTTGGGAGCCCGCGGGGTTGTTACGCGCCACGCGCAAATAAAACGAAAGTAGAATGGAAATTGCATTACAAAATGGTAGGTGATCTTTAAATTTGAAACGAGCAAGTGAAATAAGAGGTACCTTTTCCAAAAAAAGGGTAATGCAATGCAATATCTCTGTTCCTAAAGTTAACGGAAAATGATCTCCAAGAGAAAAATATTAAGAAAAATTTTGTAATGATCTGCAAACGCCCTTCCGTCCATTTTCAAAAGATATCGGAAGGCATAAAACCTAAATATCATTTACATAAAGCTTAGATTCCCATTAATAATCATGAATTAATACCTCACACACAGACATTACATTTCATTACAAGTCTCTTCGCATTGATTATTTACAAGTTTAATTAAAAAAAATACATCTAATGACTAGCAAATGTAGAAGTAACTAAGAGCTATAGTGGGTAGGAATTTTGTCATTTTGCCAACGATCAAATCTAATAACATGCAGAATAATTTATTTTGATTTCACGCTAACATGATAGAGATGATTCTTGTACTAACTCCACGAAGTAAAAATCTATTAAAAAATAACGTAACAGAAAGAGTACACAAAATATAATTTTTGTTGTTTCATCACACTTTGATTGTCTACTAAAAGTTGGTGAACATTCATTTGAAGAGCCAGCCCAGAGCCGTGGCTGCCGCATAAATAACGGTGCAAAAGCATGCAGATGCAGGATAAACAAGACAAACGCGTGCTGCGCGCCGGGAGGCATTTTTGAGGCGGCGCGCAGGCGCGGGTGTGGTGGTCGCGACCCAGGCGCCCGCCCCGCCCAATTAGGAAGTTGCCCGCGCCGTCGCGCCGCGCCGCGCCGCGCCGGGGCGACATTGTTTCAGCAATTAGGGGTCCCGGAGGAGGAAGGGCCCAGCGGCGGGCGGGCGGGCGGGCACCGGAGGGCAAAGCGGAAAGGGAACGCCCTGCGGTGGGGGCGGGGGCGGCGGTCGCGTGCAACGGCGGCGTCGAGGGTGCGGCGGGAAGCAACAAGTCCGGCGGCGGCGGCGGCGGCGCCTGCTTCCCCTGCCTGCTTGCCCGCAAGCGGCCCGGCGCCGCGACTCCATGGACCGGGGAGTGCGGAAGGGGGCAGGGGGGAGGGGCCGGGACGGAGCCGGGCCGCGCCGGCCACGCGCCCTCTCCCACGCAAATACTTCATTACGGGTGTCGAACAAGTTTGCTTCCGGCCCAACATGAACTGCGCTCCGTGGCGGGGAGGCGGCGAAGACAGCCGCCGGGCCTGCATGCACAGAGGAGCCCAGTGGAGGGAACGGCAGAGCACGGCCAGCTGGGAGGTGCTCCGTACAGGCAGCTAACAACTTAGGAAACCTAGTAAAAGCATCAATTCGTTTAGAATCTAGATCTGCAGATTTGCAACTATGCAACGTTTTATAAACATTTTTATTGATTTTAATAAAATTGTTTAGTTATAAGTAATGGAATTGTCACCGATTAGACGTCTAATAAACGTACCTCAAAGAGAAACAAAAATAAGGGTGATGGATTTGAAAAGAACATCTGTTAAGTTAGGTTATGTTTTCGTGTCTCGATTTACAAGTGCAAGAAAGCAAGGTTTAGAAGTGTAAGTTACCTGAGCTGTGGTTAGATTATCATATAGTTCACTTTACCCAAAGTCAAAACATTTCGCGGAATTTGCAAGTCAAAGCGAGCGTGTAGCATTTTGTTTACAGGAACTTCGCTTCGTTAGCGCTGTGACATACAACGAATGTGCGGAATTCGCTGCGCGCGCTCTCGAAACCAGTTGAGCTACATTTCGTTCATGTTCTCTTTTCTCTGTGGCCTTCACCACAAATAATCTACAAAGGCATGTTAGCATGATGTTGATAAATATAACACTCCTTTTCGTGAAGATCTCTTGATCCAATCGTGTCTTTCACTACATGCATTGTATTATTGGACCACGTATATCGCATTGCTCAAATATACATTAAACTCAAATACCAGTTTAATTATCACATCAAATGTTTCTTGTCTCATTTCAAGCTTTTAGCTGCAGAAGTCTTCTAGAAAGACACAAATTGATATTTATTCGATCTGTAATATGCTGATATTTCAATAAAATATCCCGGATACTTTATCATACTTTATCATTACCACAACATCTCCGCTGCCACCACAGAATTTGATATTTTAATGAAAGAATCAGTACACGAAAAAATCTATCATCTAACTGCTTTGGGAACTCTTATAGAAATAATCCAAGTTACTCCTACGGTACTCGTCATCAATATACGCACGCACTTGATTATTGGCGCCTTTCATGTTGACACACTACAAACAACACGAATAAAAGGTTGAAAAGAAACTGATCAAAAATGTTAACTTTCCCCCAAAACGAATTATTGCAAAGAAACAAAATTCTTTGCAATAAGCTTTATTAGTATTGATATTGTCATACTAAAGGTAGAAAATATTTAATGTACACTATTTGAAAAGCTATCACTTTCAATCTCTTTCAGTTTCCTTTGTAGAAACATCTGCATAAGAGAAAGGAAAAATATTTTAATTTTCTAAAAAGCCATGACTTCGTGCAATTCCACACAGGTCTGAGCACACAAAGTTGTTTGGCATTGTGTGATGGAAATCAGAAACTGGAGCTTTAGTCATTAGATGAATGATGTTGATGTTATGGTACACATCCTGCTTAGAGACGCGTAAGGAGTTATCGAATGAACAAACACTAGGGCAGTGGCAGTCGACCGGGATATTTCTTGGAATCGCTTAAATCGATAATGTTTCATGCATTCATTTCGCATACACATCCAATATATCAAATATTGAGACCTTCAGCGAAAATGTCCGCATACATTTAGGAGTGGCTCTTTTTTAAGTTTCAGAAGATTAGTAAACTTACACATTTAATAAATGAGATCAAAGGAAACGTTTACACAACTATAATTACGAAATGCAGCGCGAAATTTTAAGAAACGACCTCTAATTAAACTGTGGACAAATCAGAGACAAAGCTTCCAGTAACAAATATAATTTAGTCTACAAATGAGGTAAACCTCCAAGTGGTAGTGAATGGCCTTTCTAAATGCTGGTAAAATAACTACACACTAACAGGTAGAATAAAATAATAAATAATTTTATTATATATAATAATAAATCATTATTTCTGGCTATAATATTTTTGAACATTTTTGTCAACTTCTATTTTCTTTTAACTTATAATTATAATTATGTATTCGCCCAGGATGTGCAATGCGTCTGCGTAAGCGAGGATCAAGAGGGAAACTAGTATTACTCTTGCGTTCGTTCTTCTGCTTCTTTGTCTCGGGAATGCATTCCTCGTCATAGTGCACCGCGTGCAGGCCGTGCAGTGCCAGGGCCACGGCCTCGGGGCGCCGACCCCGGTGCAGCTACAAAGGTCCGCGCTAAATATACGGCGCGGCCGCCGCCCGCGCGGCCGCGCTCGGGCGCGCGCGCCAGCTGGCCGCATTCACGCGCGCGGGGGGAGGGGCGCACGGGGACAGGTATGTTCAGATGGCGCGACGCGACGCGACGTGAGGCGAGGCGGGAAACGTTCACCAAGAAGCGGCGGAGGCGCGACACGAAGAGAGAATCGTTCGGAGAAACAGAGAGATCCAATGTCAAACAACGGCCGAGGAGAAGAGGAAAAAGAGTGAGCAGACGAGGCAGGGTATGGGCAGATTGACACGACTGGTCGGAAGGGCGAAAAGACAGGATGAGAGAAAGACGAGGAAACGACAGGACAAAAGTAAGTTAATAGCATGCGTAAAAGACGGAGAAGGGAAAGACAAGAGGGACAAAGGACAACGTCCGCAAGCGCACGGAAAAGCAGGAATGGAGAGGTCAACGGCAGCGTGCTGCCGGGCATGTCCCGCCCCCCGAGCGTGCACGGTACGTGCGTGGGCGCGCGCGCGGTTTTCGCACCTGGCGCGCAGGCGTCCGTGTCGCGGTCGCGCGCGGAATGAAGCCGCCCCCAAAATCCCCGCACCCCCCATTCCTCTCCGCTCTCGCACGCGCGCTCCCCGGCCGCCGGCGTTAGTCTCTTTAATTCCCGGAGTAGCGGATCCCGGCCTTGAGTGATGATATCTGTAATAAAGGTAATATTTCATCGCGTAAAAATTCTTCTCCAAAACTTTTCGCTTTCCTTTCTCCCCTCGCGCTTCCTCTCTTTTCCTCCTTTTTTTGCAAATTGTGCGCGAGATGTAATAAATTTAGAAGTTATGAAGTAAAAAGAGAGGCGTCGGTGCTGCCACGTCGGACGCGGCGCGACGCGACGCGGGTATTTATTTTAAACCGACAAGAGAAGCCGCGGGAGGGTGATGGGGAGGTGACTGTTTATGGCCGCCATCGGCTGTCGTCTGCGGGATTGCTTCTCGCCGCCGCCACTCGTCATCGGCGGGGGCGGCGAGGGCGACGAGGGCGGCGAGGGCGGCGAGGGCGGCGAGGGCGGCGAGGGCGGCGAGGGCGGCGAGGGCGGCGAGGGCGCCTGGGGCGTCGGGGGCGGGGAGGGCGGCGCGGGCGGCGCGGGCGGCGCGGGCGGCGCGGGCGGCGAGGGCGACGGTGGAGGCTGGGGCGGCGGGGGCGGCGGGGCGGCGGGGGCGGCGGGGGCGGCGGGGGCGGCGGGCGGGGAGACGGGGCGGCGGGGGCGGCGGGCGGAGAGACGGGGCGGCGGGCGGGGTGGCGGGGGCGGCGAGGGCGGTGTGGGCGGCGCGGGCGCCAGCGACGGCGCCAACGGCGGAAGGTAGTCGCAGTGCTCGGGATGGTGCCGCAGTGGAAGCAGCGGTCGCCAAGGCGGTGGATGCAGCGATAGCGGAAAAGAACTGCACCACAGTTTCAGACGGCAGACGAAACTGGGTTGAGCAAATTCTGAGCGATGGTATTGTGGTTAAGCTCTGGCGGGGGAAAAATGCGGGTGGAGCGCTGAAAAGTAGCCTCAGTGTTTAAAGGGGGAGGGTACTTACTGGCGTAGAAAGGTGATACAATAACACTCACTTGATTGTGTTGTGTGATAAACAGAAGGAACACGAAGAGATAATTTTGACCTAGAATGGTAATAACGAATTATGAAAGGTTGCATTAATGGAAATGAGCGGCGGAAAAGTAGTGATGTAAAGACGAATAAAAGCTAGAGTTGTAATGGGTTATAGAGTTATAGTTTTGCAAGAAACGAGGCACACTTGACGGTACAAGAGAATGACAAGGGAAGACAGCGAAGGACCCGAATATTTAAAAGGCAGTGGCTGTGGCGCCACGCGGGAGCTCGGCCATCGCCCCGCGTTCGGTGACGCACAGCACAACATCAGCCCCGACTTGGCACAGCACCGTAGCGACAGAATCGTCTTTCGCCTGTTTGTTTCATCTCAGCGGGAGAAAAAACGCTCTCCCTTTGCCAAACTGAGCTGTCGCTACCTGGCATCCTCCCGAAGGGAACCAGTGACAAATATAAGTTAACAGTTTCCGTTGGAAAATATTTCCTCTCAAAAAACATTGAATACACCCAAAGCAACGAAACGCACGACTCGCGTTCTCGACCTCTCACGGCGCACTTGGAGTCGCCCAAGACGGGGAGTCAGCGGCGGGGGCGTTCCGGCAGGGGCCCCGTAACATCCCGCAGGCCGCAGTGCGAGGAAGCTGTAAACACAGTGTCCGCCGCGCAGAATGCGAACTTCGTGAGGGGGCGGGGCGCATCTTGGTGCGCGCGGGGATTGCAACGGGAAGTTGTACCGAGGCGGCGAACCGCGCGGCGCGCCTTCTCCGCCCGGCGACAGCCGTTCCGCGTTACGATTATTCTTACGAGCGCGGCAACGGCGCCCGCGCGCACAGGGCTTTCGGCGGCGCTCGCTGGCGGCGCCCCCGCCGCTGGCCCGCTCGCCTGGCAGTCGGAGGGTCAAAGGCCACGCAGGGGAGGGTGCGAGCCCCGTGATCCTCCTCTAGTCCTCTCTCCGCTGCCGCCCTCAGTCGTCCCCCGCCCTCGCACCTCCCACTCGGGCACGCACAATCGTATCAATAACGCAGTCGCTGGCGGACGCGGGGGGGGGAGGGGGGAGGACGCGACAGGCGCCGCCGCCGACGGCGGGGGGCGCCGTGTAATCGGAACGCAGTTCAGACACCGCGCTCAGCCCTGTCCTGCTGCCAGGCGTCGACTGTCACAGCCTGGCTCGTATGACCAAAGGGGGAAGGAGAATGCAGCGTCCACCGCGCGAAAGAGTTGCGCAACACGCGCAGATAAGCAAAAGAAATGCAACAAAACTACGCCACGTTGAGTGGCACAAAATAGGGAGCATAATATGGAGGGACGATATTGCGCTGAGAAAGACGTGCCATCGTTGGAAACAGGAGTGAGTTATGTGCTCCGAGAAAAGAGGGGAATAAAAGCAACGCAAGGATAAAAGAGGTTTCCCAAAGACGAAATGTAGTCGTAAGGGAATTCGTCTGAAAAGTTCTAGTTTGCCAGAAGTCTTGAGAGGCAATGAAATACTCCAGAGTAAATGGGAATGAAACAATTAGTCTTATAATGGAAGTCCCAGAATGACGATATCCTCGGATGTCGTTCCAAAGCCAAGAACTACGTTTCATTCCAGAGCTCAAAGCGGGAACATGGGCATTCTTTGTCCTCTGCAATCTGAGCGTCAATTGAGTAGTACAGTACAGGAATCAACAACAGCAATGAACATTACTCATCAATATAAAGTAGAACATGTGTATTTCGGAGAAGAGGCTCTGAAAATCAAGCTCGAAAATAAATCAAACAAACAAAACATCGTTTGAATTCAGTCGTTTCGTCGCAACCCATCGTCGATCCTTTTTCTCCCATGCAATCCACATGAGATGAAAAGTACAGGTCTAGCAGATATGAAGTAACGTGGAAGGAAGACAAAGGCCCGCCGGAACCTCCCTTCGGCCGTCTCCGCCGCCGCCATGGCGCGAGCGGCTAACAAGCGGATTGCGGTCGGGTAATCCGCGAGCGCAGCCGCCGCGGCCGGGCTCTCGGCGGAGGCGTCGGGGGCGGCGTCGGGGGCGGCGCCGCCGTGAGCGACTGAGCTGCCTGGCGCGAGCGCTCGCGGCTGCGGCGGCGCGCGGGGCCGCGGATTACGGCGATAATCGGACTCAGCCTCCGCACACGGCCGTCGCCCCGTCCGCCGGCTATCGCTCGGGTCTAACTGCTAATTGGACGCAGGCCCACACGGACACGCACCGAGGTCGGCGACACTGAGAGAACAACCGACACTCGAGGGAACTCGCTGGCTACTTAGGGAAGGAGATGCTCATTTTGAGGCGACGAAGACGGAATGACAATATTAGGGAAGAAAGAACAATAGCAATCACTGAGGATATGTTGAAAAACGCAATGATAAGCAGAATTTCTAAACTGTCTAAATAGAGGACACTAGAAGAACTGACGACACATCTTAAGTGAAGAATGATAAATGTATTGAAGGTATACTAAGAGAAATTTTAGTCGGGTAGTAGTATGAACAAGTATTTATTAAGTAATGCTCCACAAAAATGTGTAGTGATCTGAGAAAATTAAAAACTATACATTGTCGAGATATACATGAAAGAATCTGCGAGCATAGCATTCCATTTCCGATCTCTTTTTAATGTTTCTTTCTTTCACATCTAGATTCGTGACAGAAGTACTATACAAAGGAATACCGTACAGAATAGTCATTCATAAATAACGCCACATATGGTACCACCATCAGCAATCAGTAAATTAAAATCTCTTCTGTTTCGAAAATAATACATATTACTAAACATTTACGATGCTTACAAAGTATGATTGTGACGTTGACTTTTCGAGTACACCATTCTTCGGAGAATTGTAATCTACATTCAATGCAAACACCGCATGCAACTAAGAGGAAAGTCAGTATATTTTGCGGCTGCAACCTCACCTCTCGTGCAGGGCGCCGCGCCCGCCATCGTTTCCGCATTAGAACCTGAGCTACAATCGCCCCAGATTCCGCAGTTTAAGAGAGAAAGCGCCTCAGCGCGGGCGCCCACGCGCGTGGGCGTATCGGTTTATCCTCAGCGCCGAAATTTAGCGCGCGCCACAGCATGGATTTCGCGTTACGCCGGCACGTCGTTTCGCTACGCGGGGGCTCTTATTACTTCTCACCAAGGTCGTGGGAGAGGGAATTCGGACACAAAATACATATGCAGAATAAACAGAAGAGGAAAGTAAATGCAAACCAAGAAAAGAGATTCTTATGATATCATGCTCGCTGTAAAATGTCGCATGTAATACTTGTTAATAAAAATTGATTGGAAATTTCACCACCTTCATGTGTATCCACATTTTATGGATTCATAGAAACCAACGTTTTGATTACTAATGCTGTATTATTATGACAACAAAAGATGAACAATTATTGTAATCATAATGGAATCATAATATATTTCGTTCATAAGTACCTTATCAAAACTTTAAAAAAAAAGAGAAAATAATCCAAAACATGTCCTCATTTGTAATTCACTTCACAGTTTTTACTACTACGTAGAAACCTGCAGTAGAATATATGGCAAATGGTAAGTTTAAATTCTAGGAAGTCGTCAAACAACCAAGTAGAAGTCACTAGAACATAGTGGGCGCACAGCTTCCGAATCTGCACGCACGCGATGCTCCCTCCTCTTTAAGTCCGGGCTGCGACGGCGGCGGCGGCGGCGGCGGCGGCGGCGGCGGCGGCGGCGGCGGCGGCGGCGGCGGCGGCGGCGGCGGCAGCGAGCAAGCGCGCCAGCGCGCCGCGACGCCGCCTGCCCGCTGGCGCTGCAGCGGCAGCGCCACGAAGCTCCGCCCGGAGGCGAGACGGGGCGTCGCCGGTGCCACTGCCGCCGCCGCCGCCGCCGAGGCACGCGGCCTTCGCCGCCGACCTTCCGGCCCGCTCGCCCCCGCGCTTAATTGAATTAGGCGCACCTGCTCTCAGAGGCGGCCGCCCGGATTAGTGCAAATTATTCAGCGAGGGCCTGCTCCGCGCGCCCAAGTTCCGGGGCCGGGCCGGAGCCCCAGCCGCGACTTGGTCCCTCGGCATCTGGCGCGGCGGAGAGTTCGCGAATAATGAAGTACCGCGATCCCCAAACCTCCGAATAAGAGCATCCCATACATCACCCTTTTCTATTAGTTCACTGAATGAACTCTTGATGAGAACAAGTACGGTTAAATTACAATTTGAGACAATTTCTGTAATTTTACTTGCAAACTATTCCGAAATTTGCGAAAAAAACTATTTTTTAAATATCCTCTAAACAAAATAAGATTGTGAAGCAATAAATGAAGATGGCGCAACTTCCTCCAAATCATTTACTTTGCGGAAATAAACAAAGCCATTAATTTGTCCAATCGTTCACAACAAGCTTCGGCTCTGGAATGCAAAAAAAGAATTCTTCCACATTCATTCTCCTTAGAAAATGTAAATCTTTTATGACTATTCTGAAAAAATCTATGAAAGCCCCTACTACATACTACGCAGTTCTTCAGCGCCTCCCCTTTCTCCACAATGGCAATCTAGTTGAAGAAAACCTTCATCTGTTGTCCATGTCAGAACGTTCCAAATGAAAATCATCTGACGATCGTATCAACGCTTCTCTGCTCTTCCTACATAGGAGCTCGCACCATTTGCTCTCGCTCTAACTGTGAGCATTATGAACACCATCGCCAATGTTCGGAAGTCAGTTTACTGCTTACACTACAGCTGTCTCCATTAGCGCTTCCGCTTCCGTGCTCGGCAGCTCGCCGTCGCCTCCGCCCCCCGCCCCGGCTTCCATTACCCCCTCCCCTCCCCCACTCCGCGTCTGCTGCCTCTCCCCCCGCCCGCGCCGGCACCCGCGCCTCCGTCGGATTTCACGCGCCTCCGCACAAACTGCACAGCGCCGATATTACGCGGCGCTCCTGTGCGCAGATAGCGTCTGCGGCGGCGGCGACGGCGGCGGAGGCGAGCGGCGAGGGAGGAGGCGATGGCAGAGGAGCGGCGACAGCGGGAGGAGGCGGTGGAGACGCACGCGGGCGGAACTGGGGGTGGGTGGGGGGTGGAGCAGCGACGATGAAGACGCCGTTGTGACGAGAGAACGAGAGGACTGAAGTGGCAGTTGCAGCAGGCACTTCGGGAGTGAGTATAATTCTCATCACCAGCGTTTTCTCTGTCCAATGGCATTTTTCACTGGGAATATTCTTTCACTCCTTTTCTATGTCAATTTTATTTTATTTTAAAATAAATTATTTTAAATTTTCAATTAACTCATATATATATATATATATATATATATATATATATATATATATATATATATATAGAGAGAGAGAGAGAGAGAGAGAGAGAGACGAGGAGAAGTGTTGTAAAGAGGAGTTGCCAATAGCGTCTTCAAAACGGCATGGAACAAACTTTTAGAGGCGACTTAGATGATAATAAATGTGAGAAAATCTATGTTAGAGCAACTACTAATCGTGGTCTTCGCAATTAGAGCAAGCACCGTTTGACGCAAGAGGAAACGGTCAATCTACGGCAGGAGACTAGGAAGGGAGCGGAGGCGACAATTGCACGCGAGGCGCCAAGCGAGCGAGGCAGCCCCTCCCAGCTCACGGGCCGGAGCAGTCTCTGAAAGCCGGCATGCATGGACGAGCGTCCAAGCGAGTCGCCCGCGGAAAGTGGGCGGCTCCAAGAAAGAGGTCTCCCAACTGACGCCAGAGCGCAATATGGACCGGCTGGCCGGCAGCTCGCCGCCGCCCCTTCGCAAAGAACGATTGCTTTGCTTCACTTCCTTCCCTTCTGGCGCGAATGCGGGCGAGACGGGAACATTCGACGCCAGAAGGCGTCACAACTGGGCTTCGACGATAGCAGATAGCACTCGACTACTGATATGTGCTGTGAAATAGTAGCTATTTTGTAACATATGTGACAGAATTCAATTCAAATTCCCTTACGCAATCCAAACTCCTTTACGGCGAGTCCGGTACAGTTTGAAAAGAAAAACTAGCATTGTCTCCTTCTCATCATTGTATCTTTTCAATACTCATTTTCTAGTTGGTATAATACGTCAATTTATATAACTTTAAATAAACTGGGATGAGTAGTTTCATTCAATTTCATTTATAACTAATGGCAAATATATCATTCTATTTTACTGCATAGCAGAAGACATTTTGTCATTATTTCTAATGCAATTGAATATCGCTGTCTAGATCGAAAAAGCTGTTAAAAGCTAGTAATTAGACTATATTAGGCTGTCATGTTCATTTACCCTTTATTTCGTTGCTTTTAACGGAACGTGAAAAATATAAACCTGCTGATAGATATATTGTCATACACATGTTATAAAATATCCCTTCCATTTCTCAAATACTGGTGTTAACATCATCGTCAATGTTGATACATTTTTACGGTTTTCGAAACAAAAATCAATTAGTCTCTTCGTTTCAACCCGTACAGTATAATATTATTGTGTCAATAATAATTATCAGAAATTACGATTACTATGGCCTGAAATATTAAACGCTCTGTAACAGTTAATGCAAACCAACATGAGTTAAATGCCGCATTTGAATTTCGAATATTTATCATGCGTGGGGTGTCGATGGCCTGTCTCGCCGCACGTGTCAAAATGGCCGCCGGCGGATGGCGCGGAGTTGCATGGGGAGGCAGCCGACACCGCAGCGCGCCTCCGCGGGAGGCAGGCGGCCCGCCCGCCCCGCGGGAAGCGCTCTCTCGCGGCGCTCCAGCGGCGGCGGCGGCGGACGTAACGACCGGCAATGACGCGAGCGATCGCGCACGGCTGGCGCCGAATACCCGCGCGCGCCTTCTCCGCGCAATGGGCGGGCGGGCGGAGGCGGGCGGGCGGAGGCGGGCGGGCGGGCGGGCGGGCGGAGGCGGGCGGGCGGAGGCGGGTGGGCGGACGGGCGGAGGCGGACGGGCGGAGGCGGGCGGGTGGAGGCGGGCGGGTGGAGGCGGGCGGGCGGGCGGGCGGGCGTGCGGGCGAAGGCGGGCGGGCGGAGGCGGGCGGAGGCGGGCGAAGGCGGGCGGAGGCGGGCGGGCGGAGGCGGATGGAGGCAGGTGGGCGGGGCGGGGCGGGGCGGGAAGAAGGGCGCGGAGGCAGGCGCAAGTGCTCCGCTGCCGCATCGCGACAACCACGACGGATTGCCACGAATTACTGCTTCCCACCGGCGGCAATGGGAGGGCGGGGCGGCGTTACAAGCGACAGCCGCTGTTGCCCTTCGACTTGGCGCTGTTAGCGCACTCCCCTCTCGGCTCGCGGGAGAATCTCGGACGGAAGAGAACGAAAGGGGCGGCGTGCCGCAATTGGCCGGGCGGAGAACGAACACAAGAATGATAGGTGAAGCGACATACCAAAAGAAGGCATGGGGAAGGAGCAATTAGAAAAGATTTGGAGATGAGATAGAATACGAAAGGAAAGGTACTGACAGACACATTTATTTTTTTAAGAAACTCATTTACCCGTGATTAAAATACGGATAATATTCACACACAACTTTTAATTCACTCTGCCAAAAATGCAATTTTTAAAAAGCTCTTTTTCGAAGAAATATTGATCATAACTTTTTTTTACATTCTCGCCTTTACAGAAGTAATTCGTAAGAAGAGTATGTAAACGTGCGCCGGAAAACGGCGAATTTTCAGGAAAAAAAACTCTTATTGCCTCAATCTCATAACGAAAAAGTGGATAAATACTGTTGCTAAATAGAGAGAAAAAATTCCTCTAACATGTGTAGCAACAATCTATGTTTTGTGGGTTCTTGATTCCGAAAAATAGATTGACGGCAAAACGTCCGTCCGTGGGTCCCATTTTCGTTGAACTCTCTGAGTTTTAGAAAATTACAAATTAAGAAACTGCGAAAAAGTATGTGCTGTTTCACCATCCCCAGTTTTAAAGCTGTTTTACCGTTCGTGACTATGCGGATTACGAAACAAAGAAAACGAGTAAACGCAAATGGTTTGCCGCGCACAGAAAGAAGATTCAAAGTTCGGACGTTATACAGTCCTTTCTTGGTGTTAGTCGGCTTAAGCACCAAAAGCTGACCTCATTTTTATACTCCTCTCTAAATTTTGAGAACGCATGAATAAGTTAAGGGCACCTGAAGCATCAGAGATCGAGCACGCGGAGAGCAGCCCGCCCGCTCCCAGGAAGGAGGGCAGGCGAGTGCCCTCGCTCCCACCGGGGCGCCGGTGGCACGGACGCTGCGTCGCCAATCCAGAGTTATTAGGCTCCTAATTAGCAGCCGGCGGCGCGCGCCCACTGCAGCCGCCCTTCCACTGCCACGCCACGCCACGCGCTCATGTGCAACCACGTGGCACTTCTACAATCATTTTGCACGGGAACGACAAGTTTGAATTTACTCCCACGGAATACCGGTAGCTCAGTGCATCAACTGATGTCACTGCAGCACCTCTGACCGGGAGGTCCTAGGTTCCCACTCCCCACGGCGGCAGGATTTTCGACACTAGCTTTTAAGCTAGGTCGAATTCAGTCGCTGTCTGGAGGAGAATTCTAGCGGCCGGCTGCTCTGATAGGTAGTTTTCTGCGGTTTCTCCGATCAACACCAGGCGAATGCCGGACCGCGCTTGTTGCACCCTACCAAACGGGTCACGGACCGCGATCTGTCCTTCCTCTTCCTTGTCCTATCCTCTCCCCTTACACACACACTTAAACTAACATGCACCACACTATCACATATTCCGGGAGACCGGTCGGGAGTTTAGAGCTTGTACCCGCTGGTGGGACAGTCCTGGTAAGGGGGAAACCCCCCTAGCCGACGGTAGGTCGGTGCCGCATCTCGCCAGCGAGCGGGGAAGATTACCGCCATCTCCCGAGAAAAAAACATACACTAACGGGACTAATGACGGAAGCAGTTGACGCGCCCGGAAACACGAAAAAATCAATCAATCAATCAATCCCACGGAGTAAAGGTTAATGTTAAACATAAATATGTTACCCATTTTAATTATGTAATCGGAAAATATCAGATTTATTTAAAGAAGTATCCCCGCTATTGAATTTAAACATATTGTACTAAATTGCATTATAACTTTTAATTTTTTTCAGTAAAGTCAAAAACTAGTTATTCGTGGTATTAAGTTGGGTGAGAGAATTGGTTTGACGCATCACATTATATATTGCACATTATTTTGTAATATTTCGAACAGGCAGTTTTTGAACGTTCCAAAACTGTCTGCCACCGATTTGGAACGCCATTTTACGAATAGCTATCACAATTAGATTTAATAACAAATACCAAATTAATGTTGCAATCGTGTCCATCCAGGTTTAGTGATATCTGAAAACAAATATTCAACTCTACAACTCATTTCTCGTTTCAAGGCATTAACAAGTTAAAAGAATATTTTTCTCTAATTTTACAGTATTCTCTAATAATCAAATGTATAATCAATAATTGAAAAAATACAATATAAAATCAATAATAAAATAACGTATTTTGTTATTACTTGAGAAATATTAAACAAAACAAAACTTTGTTTATGTTAATAAAATTAAGATAACAATTTCGAGGGCATTCACTGAAAAGCAGTATTTTCTCAATTAGGCTATTTTTATATCATTATCATCTATTACACTACAAATAAGAATATTTGTTTATTTCTATGTCATATAAATATCTACAGTTGCATTCTTATTCTCATTAAATTTCACACACCTGATACTGAAAATTAGAGATGTCTTTGTTTACATGAAATTTCGGAAAATTGTCCCTTCCCCTTGCCCATCCCTTAAAACAGAATATAACGGCTCTCTCTTTCAGTGTTTTGCGAATGTCTCGAAAATGGTGAGAAAATGTCGACCAAACGGCATCGTAATTCACTGATAGCTCTAACAATTTTTCCAAATGCATTCTGATAGTTACGATGGCGCTATCACTAAGAATGCCAGAAATTCAAGGTGAAACTTCAAATTCACTTCCGACAGAAAGAGACAAACGGAGGCGGACGGGGAGAGCGGGAGGGGCAGAGCAGATAGAAGCGAGTGTTGTTGGGATGAGGGGGAGGGGCGGGGCGGAGCGGATTGGAAAGGGGACGAGTGAGGTTGTGGAACGGACCGGAGGAAGCAGGGAGGACTGAGGTGAGAGCGGAGTAGTGCGTGAGGGGGAGGGAGGGGGAGAGAGGGGAAGAGCAGGGCGAAGTGGAAGGGAAGGAGCGGAGATCGGGGGAGTGAAAAGGCCGGGCAGGGGCCGAGTGAAAATTGTCAGAGATGGGGGGTCAGAATTGAGTGCACCCGGACAGGGTAAATGGAGTGAGAACGTCATCGGAATAAACAGAAAACCGTTGTAAATAAAATTACTTCCTTTACTGTACAGGGAGGGTTCACTCCTTTTCCTATTAGTTGATAGTGATAAATCAATACCCGGGCAACGCAGGTTACTTCCGGTAATTAAGAAAAAAAACACTTCCATTTCAACGATCTTGATTACACGCCTGCAGTTGTTGCTAGCAACCGCTCTGTTGAAACTGTTTCTTGATTTTGCATCGACCATTACATTAAATCGTCGAACTCGTATCTCCCAAATCGTAGCGTCTCCTAGCTACTAGTAATAACAAAGTCTTTCTCTCTAAAATCAACATACATTTTTTGACATTTTTCACAGCAAAAATTTCTTAATTCCATGCACGATTGGTATTCAAAAATGCAAATTTGTATTTACTGTTTCTCAGGTATAATTTAAAACAATCGCAATAAAAACATAAGAGGCAATGGAAGTAATTGCCATATTATTGCGTTGTATTATAAAAACTTATGAAAATATTAGCAAAAACCCCCCAAGAAAAGAAAAAAATCGTGTATAAAATATAACCGAAGCATATCTCCCTGAACAACAAATGTAAATAAAGATATTGATTACCTTTAAGCACTTTTTATGGACGTCGTAACACTTCTGGTCACAATATATGACGCCGCCACACGATTTTACGACGTCGAGTGCTCTTTATGAGCCCCAACCAGCGCACGCCACTCACTTCGCCCCGGTGGCAGCCTCGTATCGACGCCCATCGACGGCGCGGGCAGCCCAGCGGGGCTGCGCGGCGCAGACAATCTGCGCCCAATCTACGAGGAGGGAGCAACCTAAATCCACGTGCCACCTCGCCCTAGGCCGTTGACATGTGACAAGCGCGCGTTATTACGACGGTAATTAGTCCGTAATGATGGAGAGCTGCGATTAGACCGCCACCCCAGCGCCTCCGGCGTCAAATATCGAAACTAACCGCCGCGCCGCCCGCGGCTCCCTTTGGCGAAGCGACCAAAGCGCAGCTATTACCCGACGATGGACGCCCGCGGGGGAGGGCGAGGGGCGTTTGAAAACGGACGTCAATGGCGCACTCCCAACACGAAAAACGAGATGCGTGACGAATTTTAAATATAGACGCGTCGATCGATGCGCGGACCGCGCGATATGAAGCGCCGACACGCGCTGAAAGATCCTCGAGCGCCGCGAAGCGCTGTCCCGCAGCGCAGCAGATATTAACTGCCCACCCAGTCCTTACGAACGAGATGGCTGATTTACCCCAACGCACGCAACGCCAGCTAATCCGATTACGTCGAGCGACGTACATTATCGTATACAACGTCCTCCCCCGAAAACAGTTACTCATCAGCGCAAATGATTCGTCCTCCAAATTTCTATTTCCATATCTCGTCGTAATGAACGCACAAAAGCCCGTCGCTATTTCACCAACATCGCGTTTGACGGGTCTGACGTACGCCCTTCGATAAATAACCGACCGCGAGGGCCCTTGAGCGCGCCGCCGGCCCGGCCGCGCGCGGTCAGATAAACAGATGGACAGCGCGATCTGGCTCGTATCTCGCGCTGGTATCGCGCCATCTGTCTGCGGCGCGCAGGCGGCTGTGCGCATGGTGGGGCGAGTGGCGACGGCGGCTGTGCGGCGAAGGTCAAGAGCGACGCAGGGACACATCCAAGCGAACGCCAGCAGGCATTCGACTTTGGCCATCGACAGAAAGGCAATACCTCTTCCTTAGGGTTATGGGAAGGCGGTAATGAAACCGTATCAAAAATTGATAGCGAATTTCAAGGGGGGGGGGCATTTTGAATTCACTTGAAAGAAAACTAGTCATGTAGTCAGAAATAAAAATAATTTGATAAGTGATGGACTGTAGTGATGTAAAGAGATTGGAGGATATTACTGCGAATATAATTCCTCAGAAAAGCGGCGCGGAAAAATAATTAAGAAATTTTTTTAAAAATTACTTTGCTCTACAATATAGAGAATTACAAGTGAAGAAAATACAAGAAAGATAAAGTGAGAAAAGCAAGGGTAGAGACGTGCAATTAGATGAGCAAGGGCCTCACGGAGCCACGATAAGGGAGGAGCGCGCAGGGCGAAGCGGCGGCGGAGGCGGAGGAGCCGAGAGTGCGCGCCGCCTGGGGAAGCCTGGCGGCTGGCTCGCACGCGCGCTCGCTCGCTCGTCAAGCTATCAGCCCGATCGCCCGCGGCGCGGCCGCCGCGCGTTATTGCGTCAGTAATTAGGCCGCGCCGAGAACAGCGCTGATGGTAATGATGGTTCGCCATTACTCTGCTGCCCACCGCCCCCTCCGCCGACGTCAGAGCGCAAAAATCACCGCCGCTACCGCCGCCGGTGGTAACTGTTCTAATTACGACCGCCGCCGCAGCACCGCGCCTCTGAGCGCCCCGCTACACAACAGCGCCACCCGCCCGTTCCGCCGGCCAAGGGGAAGTATTAGCGCCTAATGGGGCGCACGAGTGGCGTGATTTTCGGCCCCGGCGCGGGCCTGCAGTGGCCAATTTGCAGAAAATATTTTTCGAAATGATAGCATTAAAGTGTTTTTATAAACATGACCATAATTAGGCTTTGTTACACGAATTTCAGGAATACGTAACCAGGAATTTTCTGAGAAGCTTCGTTGTTGTTCTGGTATTTATATTACACAACCGAGATAATTGCGGAAACCACTGCTCGTTTTTGATACGTGATCAACGTCAAAAAACAATGGAATGAAATTAACCCAGTATATTAAAAAAGAAAATAGAGGGAAAGCTTTTGTAAATGAAGCAAATAACTGTAATGAAGACTGCAACTAATCATATAATAAATTAACAATAAAAATAATTTGTGCATCAAATTAGATACATAAATTGTGAAAGAGGTGTCTCGCAAAAATTAAAAGTTTATTTTACAGATCATTCCTCATAAGGTCTCTCACAGCTTTTTTGAAATATGACTTTCGTTTAAAACCTCATACAAATAATACATTATACGTATATTTTTATAAAATAATTAAAGTCAATAGAAATACAAAAAGACGAGTCGGTTTTCCATTTTCATTTATTTCTCACAACGAAGACAACTTCTGTTCCCAGAGGCATTGAAAGCGAGAGAGCAAGAGGGAGACCCTTACAATTATACTTAACGATACGACAAAGATAGCCACCTTGAATCGACAGCGGAAGAGAAATTATCCTTAGATCCCTCTTAATCTGGAAAAGCACCGATTATGAAGCCGACCGTGTCCATTAGCATCGGACGGCTCCACTCGGTGACTGCAGCGCTATAAAGCCATTTAGAAAGTCTTCCGGAATACTGAAGCTTTATTGTTTAGAAGAAACGTCTGGCCGTTCCTCTGTTCTTGGAAGCCCTTCCGCTCCGCAGCCCGGTCCTCGCTGGGGCGATCTCCCCTTCGCTCCCCTCGCAGCCTGGGCGCAGAGGCTGCTGTTAAATAACTTTTAAATTAACACGTCGCAACGGGGCAGCGGGCGCCGCCCTCCCCCGCCCCGCCCCGCCCCGCCACGCCCCCTCACGCTGCGCCCTCTGTTGATATTTGGCCGAACTTGGGTAGTTACGTTAGCATTATGGCCGCGGCAGTGTTTTAACTGCGGAACCGGCGCAACTCAATTTCACAGCTTCCCCGCCACCTCGCATCTCGTCGCCCTCCCGGCTCCCCACGGCATGTTTATCAAAAGGATAATTGTTAGATTTTTTGAGAAAGTTTTATATCGACTTCCAGCTTGTTCGTTCCTCTTTTACTCTCGCTCAGATCGCGAAACTTGTTTCGAACATTTAATGCTTTGCGCGTGATTCTTCACAGCTCTCTACCTGAACAGAGTGAGCGCACTGGTTCCCTTTGTCAGAATTTGATCCACCTTTTAAACGAAACAGAGGCCTAAGCACCATCAGTAATGTGCTCGGAAATTAAGGCCACCTTATTTCTTCCAATCGGGTCATATTTTCAATTCGTTTCGAGCTCTTAGGGCAGCGAATAAGGGATTCTGCACTCGAATGCAAATTACTTTCCCGCTCAGGAGCGACCCCTGTCGATCCCGCAGCGGAAAGAATCTTCTCTGCGTCGTCCCAGAAGGGGATTTTGGTGGCCTATATAATTCGACGGGGAGAAGATCCCTCTTTCAACGTTTCGTTCGGAGCGGAAATAATATAAGCTGGGACCGCCTCGGAAATACAATTCTTGCGGACGACTTCTGCCCGTCGCGCGCCCTCTGTCGCCGAGTGAGCCGTGCCCGCGCACCGCAGGCGGCGACGGAGCTCGGATCTCCGTTATTATCTCCCAGTGGCAGGTGCCGCCCGTCGCCGCAGAAGCGCGCGCGCGCGGGCGAGGACGCGGACGCGGACGCAGGCGAGGGCGAGGGCGAGGGCGAAGGCGAGGGCGAGGGCGAGGGCGCAGGCGAGGGCGAGTGCGAGGGCGAGGGTGAGGGCGAGGGCGCGGGCGAGGGCGAGTGCGAGGGCGAGTGCGGGGGCGAGGGCGAGGGCGAGGGCGAGGGCGAGGGCGAGGGCGAGGGCGAGGGCGAGGGCGAGGGCAAGGGCGAGGGCGAGGGCGAGGGCGAGGGCGCCATCTGCTCCGGCGCGCAAGGGAAATGGCGTCGGAGCCACGGGCGAGGTGTGTGATGGGGAAGTGGAGAGCGTGCGAAGACGGGCCACTGAGGAAGAACGACGAAGCAAGAGAACACCCACAAAACAAGAGAAAATTGGTGAAAGTAACAAACAAGGAAAATCTTTTAAAACAAACTTACAGTGGGTAACGGAAACGAAAAAAGAATACCCTAAACGCGTGAAAAAACGTTTCTAAAAAATCATTTGACAGATGAATAACACATGCTGGAGGTAAGTACGAAGTTTATCTTTACACAGCAAACAATTTTGAGAGTTGTGAAAAATATATATGTGTTGTGGAGACGTAGAAAGCTTTTCGATAAGCGTTACATGCTATCAAACTTTGAAGAAGAGGAAAAGAAACAATCAAGAAAACGACGAATGAGGGCCAAAGAGAAACAATTCAAGTGTCCGTCGGGGAGAAGAAAAAGCAAGAACGAAGATGGGATTGGAATAGAATATATAGAGAGACTGAGAAACGACACCAAAGACTAGAAAGAAAAAAAGCAAAGCGTGCCCGAGGAGCAAAGCGGAGCGTGGAGGAGACGGGGCCTGCGCCTGGATCGGGACGCGCGTGAGTCGCGGGGGAGGCAGAAGCGCGTAACGAGGCCGCTGTGGGCGACAGCTGCGGCGGGCGCGGCGCCGGGGGCTGGGGCGGAGACGGCGGATGACGTCTCGTACAGGCGCGCCGCAGCACGTGGCTACGCCTCTAATTACGGCGTTATCTCGCTAATCCCGCCCCACCCACCCACCCGCTCCTCCGAGCTCCCCTCACTCCATTATCTCTTTAATGAATTTTCGCCTCCCTGCACTTTTTAAAGCTATCTCCACTTACCACCTTGGCGGCGCAGTGGCGGGCCGTTCCGCTGCCATCGCCGCCGCCGCCGCGACTGGCGTCTTATCGAAGTGTCGTTGCGTTTTCCACTAGGCGAAGGTTAAGCGATGCGCGAGTCTTCGCTTACAGATGGCAGTATGTGGCGTCGCTCACACAACATCCAATTTGCTTAGGCTCGAAATACATTACGGAAGTTTATGTTTCTACTGCTCTTAATTCCGTTAGTAATGAAAAAGTGACGAGTTTTGTGAAATCCATGCGAGTGAATGGATGCAATCAGCGTTCAGCTTCACGTTATTTCAAGCTCATTAGTTGTTGCTAGAGATTTCTAGCAACATTCTGATTGAGGTTTTAATTGTCTTTTCTCCAGCGCTACAAATAATTCTAAAATCTAAATAAATAAAAAGAAGTTGCTATGGCGTAAAACAGAAATAGTTGAACATATCACATCTTATCGGTGATGCCAATTAGGCACTGAATGAACTTGCATACTTCTAGACAGTTCACGAGAAGAAACTGCTAGATGTAAAATGTGGCAGATTAAGAATATGACTCACTTAGATATTAATTGTAGATGAACTTTATTTCGTAAACAAAATATAATTTTTTGTAACATTTTAACGAAAATGATCCAAACTTCCAGTGTTGACCAATGAGTGTAAATAACAAATATCTCCTGCAATGAAGTGATACACCAATTGAATTAATTAATTTTCGATTCATTATGTAACAATTAACTTCAATAATAATTCAAATATGATATATTTCACATCAGTCAACCTCTCAATGTCTCGAATTGGTTTTCCCACGTGTTACGTCGTTTAAAATTTTGAAGAACAAAAACAAATAAAAAACAAAAAGCAATATTCTAGGAAATCATTTTTCACATGAAATCTTATCCCGCTGAATGACGACGATAATGCATGTTTGGTCCGAGCAAAAAAATTTCCCCCCAGAACCTTCCACGAAAAAGTGTCAGGAAAGAAGCTCAAAAAACAAACGGCCGGTCTGCACCAGCTTTCGGCCGCGGGAACGCAGAGATTGCCACGCAGCCCACGCACCGAGCGAGGGGCGAGGCGGTGGGCGGTGGGACGACCGGTTCGTCGCATCGCGAGCGGGGTGGGGTGGGGTGGGGGACGGAGGGGCGTAAGACGGCGGGCCGCCCCGACAGGCGATCTGCTGGGGCCGCTGCGAGAGGATGAACGGCCCGCAGGGACAGCGGTTGGCGGGGGCGGAGGGGAACGGAGCAAATCTGGAGTGATTCCGCTTATGGAAATTTTCGAAAGACCGCGGGAAGTCACGTGCCCGTCTTACAAACGCACACTATCTGGCGAACGAAGGGAGTCGCTTCTTCTCTGCCACGCAGAAGACGCTTTTGTGGGGACTTGGACAATCAAAGACGCCATAACCAAAATCTTATTCTACGAAATCAAGTCTTTCTGTGGTGAAGTTTTGCTACGAAAATTGAAAACAAATTAGAGTGCGGTCAACTTCTGAATGAAATGAAATTGTTACAAAACGATGTGTATTTTGCTAACATTTTATAAATTTTACAATTTTTTCAAATTACTAAATGCCAATTTTGAAATCCAATATTGCTGGGAAGAATTGTCTAAACAAGGTAGTAGGGTACTACACTAATAGCGTAGAGCAAAGAACATGTTGGCTCTATGCTAATAATGATTTTAAAATTTCTGTAAATAGCGTCATTCTCATTCAAAATATGTAAATCATAAAGAAGAAAGTATTGTCTGTATGCAAATTGAAGGTTAAAATAATGTTACAGAGATCTATCTGACCAGATAAGTACACCCGTTTATACAAAGTGGTCCCAATTGTATAAACAAGAAAATGCTTTAAGGAATGAAAAATTTAAATTATCAATTTCATCATTTAACCAAAACTAAAAAATATCGATGATTACTCCAAAATAATACAAAACAGGCAATAAAACATGTAAACACATTACTAGTGGTGATAGAGAATGGTATAGACGTTCTTGTACAAGTTAGTTTTTAACTCTTTTGAACTAGCTTTTCGGTTGACCCCAACTCTCTTCCAAAGATGTTATTGGTGCCTAGACGTCGTGACAGGATCTTTCCCGATAACTTGACGATTCGTTCTGTTCCGGTGGGAACATTCACTGTGAAGAGCATCTTCGCGCTCCCCTAGCATTGCACAGGCGTATCGCGATCCTGTACCTTCACCTTCACATTATTTGCTTCTGATATCCTATTGACATATTTGCCCACGATATTCATTGCTCCGAGCTCTTTGCTTGAACCACTTTTCTGCGTGTACGGATCCAGTTCCTCATTTACATATACAGTTCCTGTTAGGACAAGATATTACGTAAAGATTAAGATTATACAGTTGTGATGTAGGAGGGTCACGGAATACCCCTCTTCCCTGGCATGAAAACATAATTCATTTTGGGGTGAAATCGTGGAATGGTTTTCTGCGCTAGTGTTGTTCACAAACGGATAGGCAGGTAGACGGACGTTTTGAGAGAAAGAAAAACAAACATTTTCAGTATCAGGGGACCCCAAAACATATACTTCCGTTAAAACCTCGAAATCGATTTTCCGCAGCATAATATACGTTACGCATATAAAACAGCATACAATATATTAACGTAAAGTTGATTGAAAAACGTAAAGTTGAATTGAAAGTAAAACCGGCAAAAGTAAAAATTAAGAATATATCCAGTTACAATGTTTCTCAACCCTCGTGCCTGAATCATACAGAATAAGCACTGATGTACACCTATCTAACAGTTCATACAGTACTCTGCACGTCGCGATTATATTCTCTGCCCTCTTCGGGGTTGTTTTTACGTCCCCAAGAACAGCCGAAGAAATGTGGAAAGGCCGGAGGGAGGGCGGCGGCCAGCAAGCCACGGCGCGGGCGCGTCGCCCTCGGGCGATAATCTTCGCCGCGGCCGCGAATGAAGGACGACGCCGCTGTGCGAATTAAACGCGCACATTCGAGCACGAGCCCGCAACTTTGCGCGGATATTAAAATTAACTGGAGCAGGGGGGACCTGCCGCTGCGAAGTTGCGAAGTCTTTGCGTTGTAAATTCAACCGGCCAGAATTAGCGGCCAAACAAAAAAAAAAGAGCGGCGATGCGGCGTGGCTGCGCGCAACGCGAAAAGCGGGGCGAGCGGAAGGGGTGGGGCGGGGCGGGGCGGGGCGGGGCGGGGCGGGGGCGGTGAGGAGGGCTGCGGCGAGGATGCGGCGGGACGGTATTGGAGGGCGGCGGCGGTGCCCGGGGGCGGGGACGGAGGAGGGGAGGAGGACCGCCAAGGTTCCGCTCCCAGCTCGACTGCGGAGCTCCCTCCAACCCCCGCCCACATCCCGACTGCTGGGGGAGGAATATTTCCTTTATCGGATTTTATCCGGCCGAATCGCGGCGAGACGCCTAGGATTGCGCCTCACCGGCGGCGGCGGCGGCGGCGGCGGCGGCGGCGGCGGCGGCGGCGGCGGCAAGCGCGTGGCGGAGAGACGCCCGTGCTTTCGTTGGAGTCTCCAGAAACTACGTGAGAAGTCCAAGGAAAGAGTTCGCTTAACGCTCTCTACCACGTGTCGTTGATAAAAAATAGAACAGTATGAGCCCTAGTGGGTGACGCTATTGTGGTCAGGAGCAACGTTCTTCCCTTAAACTGCAAGTTATTTCATGATAAATACGAAAAGCACGTAAGAAACTAACAGCTTTAAGAAGGAAAGCAAAGCAAAGCAAAGCAAAACACATAATCACAATTATAAATGCATGTTAAACAAACAGATTCTTCAAACACTTAGGTCATTCTGGAATGAAACAGGATTCGTTTTACATGAACATCGATCAGTGTGCTAAAATATTACTCAAATATTGTGACAAAATACTTATGATTCTCGTACACTCTCAAACTACTCTTCAACTTGAAACATCCTTCAATCAAGATCATTCATTTCGCGCTGATCTACACCCTTTTAAAAATGAAAGCACGAAATACACCAGAGGCAGGAAATCCGTCCCAAACCGAACGAGCCGCGTGAGCGCTCCGCCCTGTGCGCGACCAGTCGCGTGCCAGGCGGCACGGGGGGCGCGGGGTCGCGCCGATGGCAATGGCGGCGCCAGGGTAATGCCCGCGCCCTCTAAAGAGGCCGTTTCGAAGCGGGGGCGGATCCCCTGCGGCCGGCCGCCGGAAGCGGGGATCGCCGGTGAGTTTCCCGGACACGTCCGGGCGGGCTCGTGCGGCGCTGACCGGGCGGCGGTCCCGGGGGCCCGCGGGCCGATATCGCCGCCGCTTGTTTTATTCATCGCCCCGCCCACCTGCACGCGGGTTCCCGCACGCCCGCCTCCCCTCCCCGCCCCGCCCCTCGCGCGCCCGCATTCGCGTTCGCGGGCGGCCCGATCCGGCCGATCGCCAGCCTCCCCCCCCCCCTGCGGCCACTCGCCGCACGACAGCGCCGCGCCCATCCGCGCTCGCTCGCGCTCTCCCACGACCAAACTACGAAACAACAAATAGGACTTCACAGTTGCTTCATTCGGAAGTAAAAAACACACACACAAACGCTCACTGAATAGTACGCCTTCTAATCGCCTGCTCCTCAAATTCACGATGCTTCAGAGCAAAGAACCAAGGCGAAATTATATCATAAACGAGTATACAATTCAAGTATCATCGAAAAAAACATTTTATGTTTATTTTCTTTTTGCGCTTCAACTTCCATGTTTATTTCTTTAATTCATTATTATCAAACAAGTTAGCACGTTATATGTAACAGGACACAAAGTGGCCTTGTTGAACGCCCATGTATAGCTTTAAATTTCTTAGCGTGAAGAGTCGGCCTTGGTTGACCGCTGAATGTAACGTCTTGCATTTGAATGATGAATGAATTTGAATATGAATAACAATGAATAACATAGTATACTCGCAGTCTCCCCGTTCAATAGTGCGAGAGAAATGACATAGTCAAGTCTCGGGTATCAATAAAATCTTCCACGAATTTTTAATTTACACTGGGTACAAAGAGAAATATTTGAAATTAGCGCTAATTACGGAAAGCCACTCAACAAAATAACCAACGAAAACGATGAGGCCTGGAGGTATGATCAATAAACTATAGGCTGAAGACATGGCAGTGAAAGGGTTAATGCTATATAATTAATGATTTGAATTACTACATTAAACCGATCTCGCAACAACAAAATAATGAAAACAAAAGTTAATTCATCATTCTGATGAAAGACAAATCATCAAAGCCGAACGCGTAGTGGAAACCTCAGCAACGGGATTCGTGTACCTTCCGAGATTCGCAGTCGCATCCTACGACGACACTCCAGCGACTCATTTGCTAGAATTACGGAAATCTCGTCTATGAATTCACGGGGGTGCAACGTATTTGCTGCCCGGGGCGGGGCTGGGCGGGGCGGGGCGGGGAGGCGAGGGGGGACCTCCGCAGCGAGAGACGACACGATCGCACGTTCACTGCCGCGCAAAGCCATTAAGGGAACATCCGACGGCGACGTTCGCCCGCGCTCGGGTGCGCAGCAGCTCACACAGAGCCGCCTGCCTGCTTCGTCTTCGGCGCGATGCGGCGCGATGCGGCGCGATGCGGCGCGATGCGGCGCGATGCGGCGGGGGCGGCGGGGGCGGCGGGGGCGGCGGGGGCGGCGGGGGCGGCGGGGGCGGCGGGGGCGGCGGGGGCGGCGGGGGCGGCGGGGGCGGCGGGGCGGCAGGGGCGGCGGGGCGGCGGGGCGGCGGGGCGGCGGTGGCGCCGCCTCCGGCACGGCCCCGGTGGGGAGGGGCATTCTGCTTCCCGCCCCGCCCCCGCTCTGCCCTTCCGCTGCCGCTCCGAGCCCCCCGGCGTTGCACTGACTTCCGATGCACAACTCCAGGAAAACTGCAAATGCTCTGCGTGAATCAGCCGCCTCTATAACATGTTTACCACGACGATGTCTGGTCCGCACTGCTCGCCATAGTCCGAAATCTGTCAGTGTAGCCTTCTTCATGCAGATTCCATTATAATTGCGCTTCTATTATATCACAATTACCGCTGGGTTTCCCGAATCCATCATTAACGCCAACGACGTTTCCGCTGCCTTTTGTCCGTCTATTGTTATTCCATTCCATTCCATTCCATCAACACAGTTGATGCTCGACATTAACCACTCCTTCTCCGTTGCCGTGACCTTCCTCCCAATACAGCCCTCAGCATACAGCTCCCATTCCGAATGCAATTCCATTACATCAATATCATTTTCTTACAGATGGCTGGGTCTCTCTCGAAAATCATTAACGATGACGTCCTTACCGGTGACTTTTGTTTGTCCATCGTAATTCCAATACCACCGACAGCTACGCACTTCTCCGCTGGCGTTGCTTCCCCTGCCCTCTTTTCTGTTCCCTCCCATCCCCGCCATCTGGCGTTGCCGTCATCTCGAGAGCCTCCGCCTCCGCCCGCACCGCCCAAGCGACGGAGCAGCGCCGCCAGCAGCGCATTGAGCGCTTCGCCTCGCGGCGACGCCTCCGCCTCCGCCCGCGCCGTTACGACGGGCATTCATCGCTGCCGCAGGCGTTCATGACCGGGTGGCGCGGCAAGCCGCGGAAGCGGCGGGCGACGCCGACTGACGCCCCTGCCACGCCCCCGCACCTCCACGCGCGCGCCCCGTCTCATTGCGCTGAATCGCGTCTCCCGCCGTTAATCCCATCTAAGTTGGCGCATAGGCGCCGGCGTCGTTCTAACGGCGCACGCACGCCGCCGGAAACTGCCGGAGAAGGTGGCAGAGGAGGACGAGCGAAGAGGAAAGTTGTGGGGACGGAGAATACTTCCGACAAACGAAGAGAGAAATAGGGGAGTCACAGACGATAGAGCGAGGAATATACGAGAATATAGGCATCAGGAGCTGAATATAGACGGCAAGTAGCCATCAGTGTTATTCATAAAAAATGCTGGGTTGTATTAATGCAATTGCGTAAACCCATTAATCAAGGGTTATCGTAGCAATAATAAAGAATGCGGTTTAACTATTGTTTTGAGAAGGCACGTTAATGAAATGTGGTAAATATATCAACAAAAATAATTACGTTAATAAAAACAACACATTTGAGCTCCATTGTTAAGTGGTTTAAGTAAGTGCCCAGTGCCATTGCTTCTGTCATCTCAACAGGAGACAGAATATCGTGGGAGTGTCAGCTCATCAAGTTCTTTCTCGACGTGTGACTCTTGTCAGAGATTGTTGTCTCTGACAAGGGGGATGAGTCCATTGCTCGGCCATTGGAAACGAGGATAGGGTGGAAAAGGACTAGGACTCTGGGTCGTTCTTTAAAGAACTGCTCGGGAATTCTCTGGAATAAATCGAGCAAATTCCGTAAGACAACGATCAAACCAGCCGGACTGTAAAATTCTATCCAGGCGTACAGCCAGTACATGCCATCATTATCTTTTATGAGTTCTAAGTTGCTTTACAATATTTAATTCTTTGAATCGTAAACTCCACTGCTGATCAAGAAACAAACATCCAACAATTTTCCTTCTTTTTATTTGCCTAATTAACATTGGTATAAAACTGAGCGTTAAATCGATTTTCTCTCAGCAGCACCAACATCTCCAGCCGTTTCCCAACCCCTCCTCCTTCTCGTGATTAATACTCCTGCTTCACACGTGGAGAAACCGCAGGTACAGCCTCTATTGAAAGCCACGTAGTAGTGTTAGGAAATTCCGCCGGTCGTCACGCAAACGCAGGCCAGGGGGCGTGGCGGAGAGCGTGGCGGGGGGCGTGGCGGGGGGCGTGGCGGGGGGCGTGGCGGGGGGCGTGGCGGGGGGCGCGGCGGGGGGCGTGGCGGGGGGCGCGGCGGGGGGCGTGGCGGGGTGTGTAGCGGGGGCTGTGGCGGGGGGGGTGTGGCGCGGGGGACGTGGCGGCGGGGCGCGAAAGCGGGCGCCCGCCAGCCTCGCGATTGATCGGGGTGCCACCCCGGTCCCGCCCCCACCCCTCCTGCTCGCGGTCCCTGTTCGAGCCCCCGCCCTCCCCCGAACATTCGGGAGACAACATGTGCCGCGGACATTTGTCATTTTTTGTCAGCCGGGCTCAATGCAAGGATTAGGCAAATTGTTTTCCTGTCGCGGGGATAACGGGCGCGTTTTGCACATTCGCGCCAGCGCGGCTGCCGGGGGCGCGGGTGGGAGAGGGAGAGGGGGGCGGCGGCGCAGGCGGCGAGCGCTCCGCGCCCTCCCCGCTGCCTGTCCGGCGCGCGCCCCCGCGAGCCCTTGCGCGCCCCGCCCCCTGCGTCCGAGCCACTGCATTTTTAATGGCGCCGCCATTTCCATGCAAATGCGGGGTCGCGCACGCGCTGGTGACCCACGCGGCGAGGGGGCGGGCTCTACCTGCCTGGACCACCGCCCCCGGGAGGTCTTTCCCCGCACCCAAGCCATTGCCTGGCGCTTGTGTTACGCACCCCACAAACAAGCGAAGGGATCGCATTTTGTTACAGTTCTCACTCGAGGTCTTCATGATGGATCAACACTAAGTCCGTACCTGAAGGAAATCGAGCATGCGAATGAATGCAATTTGATTGCAATGTACTTGCCGGGAATTCTATGTCAGACATACATGATCCAGATTCCGGCCCATACCAACAAAGGTAATACCGATTAACTTCCTAAACATAAAATTATGCACAACTTGAGAACGTAAGAACTCAATGTTTCCATCGATGACAAAAGTTGTAAATAAATGTCTTCATTTAATACTTCTATTGAAAGAAGCGTACTTTGAGAGAAGCATTCCGTTCTACTCAATCGCGTCCCAGATAGAAGACGTTTTGTGGCGTGATCCTTCGCAATGAGATGGCTCAAAACAAGTAACTACTATCTCCGTCAAAATGTTCTTAGCGTTCCCCAAGGACGCCCTCTTTCCTCCTCACTATTTAATACATACACCAATTTGCCCTCTGAAGCTAACTATTCATCGGCCTTATATGCGGACTATACACAGTTATATACACATCAAACATACAATGATTAAAGAATCATCCATCATCTCTAATAGTTATGTGTGAATTTTAGGGTCTTGTCATCTTCCTCAACCACACGTACTTTCCTATTTGGAAATTCTGGAACACAGAGAGAAGAATCCGAACTAAATTTCCAGAAGACAAACCCAAATATCTCTTTGTCGTATTATTACTGACTAGTCTTTTCTAACTCTATAACAGTTTTTTCCCACTATTCTATTCCCGACAACCTGTAGTTTATAATGAGGACTCCAGGGAGACATACGTTCCTCTCAGAGCTGAGTTAATGAACATTTCGCAAATGTATGCTTTGTATTACTCGTGTAAAACTCTGATTCGCTGCATCAGAAAGTTGTATGAGAATTAAACAAAAAAATAAAGATGCTTTATAGAATATCTTATGTTCCTCAAAGGATATGAAGCTGCACCAAAATGAAATGAAATAAAAATAGACGTAGAAAAAAGGTGGCAGATGCGGCAGCAGGCGAGAACAGCTTAGATAAAATTCATACAGAAAACAGAAGAAGTACTAATGAGAGGTATGTGAAGAGGAACGAAATGAGGAATAAAAGGCCAATCCAAACCGAGGGCAAAAGCAAAGCGTGAGGTGTGAATGGCTGATTTATATAGCAGCGCGTGTTCTCTTTGCGCAGATGGCCGCACTGCGCCCGCACAGCGCACGCGGCGCAGCGGCCGCCATACGGCGCAGCGCGCAGCTCTTACCGCGCGGCGCCGCTGGCTCCCTTTGTGCAATTCGTGCGTCCGGCCCCCGCCCCCGCCCCCGGCCCCGCCCCCGCCGCAGCGGCGGCGGCGCCCTTGTGAATACAGGATAGAATTTTCCGGTTCCCCGACACTTTGCGCGTTTGTATGAAGGAGCCGGAAATGAAATTTTGTATTGCCAGAGCCGCAATTTCGTAACGAAACGATTCCCGTTAACCTTCCACTCTCTGCTCCAGGAATTTCTATGGAAATTTTTAACCGGCGTTTGGGCGTAAGGAAAAAAATCTCTCTCCGCTACAGCAAATGGGATTCTCGTTCACCGGTCTTCTTGGAGCGAGGTAGCAACGCCGAAAAAGAGGTTTCCGGAATACAAACGGTCGACACGCGTTAACGCAAAAGCCGTCAAGAACGTCTAAGCGGCACGAGGAAGCTTTAATCAATACGAAACCTGCCAGAAAGGCTTAGTCCCATGTTAGAATTGCGTTCTGAAATAGACCGGAGATGTGGCTCTATTAGCAAGGGCAAAGGCAGCGAGCAAGATCTCTATGAAGCGCGCGCTGCCATGTGGCGAGGCGGCCACGGCCGGTGGGGCTGGCAATGTGTCGAGTGGTGAAAGCCCTTCAACCGCCCACTGCGTTTACCGCTAATGGCCATGCGCTGCAATCCATTATACATGTCTTTGGAACGGCTCGCTCGCGGGTGACTGCCGCTGCACGGCCAACGCTTCCGCTGCAACGGCTGTTGAGAGGCGGCGGGGGAGGACGAGGGAACTTAAACGAGAACTCGCGACAAAACTAAAAAATAAATAAATAAACGAAAGGAGATCAACACTTCTACATTACTACAAAATAAATCTCTCGAACTTTTAAAATATTTTTCATCTTAAAATATAAATGGAAACCAATTTTCATAGATCTCCTTTTCACTCTTCTCACCAATCGTTATTGGATGTCACAAATTTTTAACCATCTGTAGATCAAATGAAGAGAGTTATTTTTCGCAGTTCTTCTTACACTTTATATAGTTCATGAGGAGGGATGTATTCCAAACCAACTGAAATTTCGGAGCCGTTACAAATCTTGTTATGCAACTCAGTCAAATCTATTGAAGAATGGAGCTATTAAATGGAAAAGTTATTTTCTATATTTTAAGATGATTTTTTATTTCCATTCCATAATAACCTTCCTAAAGTTACCAGTTTAAAAATGAATTTATAAATGATTCATGATAGCCTGTAAGTTAATGTGATATTTTTCCGAATGAAATTATATGAATACGCAGAAAAGAAGATTAGAAACAAGTAAGAAAGCATTTTATTTCCTTCTTCTACTCACTCAAAACAATGTGCTTTTAGATGACAATGTTAACTTGACAAAAAGGCAAATCTTAACAACAGTCAAAAGAAATTTCATCCACATTTGACAATATGCATGACAAAAATCATGAGCAATAAGATTTTCTTATTTAATAACACGTACAAGTATTTGGCAGAAAATCGATTTTTGATTTTCGACAATCGATTTTCCGACGAAAGAAGCTATCATGAATTATGTTTAGAAATTAATCATTTCTTCTGTAACTTCTAATAATACCATATTTTAACATTGGAATGCCACCAAATGATCCAATTTTAAAAAGATAGGTTCCCTGGCGAATGATCATTTGCCATCGTATTCAGAGGTTATGACACGCTCGTGCAAAACGCCCGGAATATTTGATACGAAAGGAGAAAATATATTAAAGACAGAGACACAGAAATGATTGTTTATGAAACCATTTCATATTAAATTAGTCATAAAATATTCGTTTAGGAAACAAAACTAATAAATGTCATCACCGATTTTAGTAAAATATAATACGTGGTGTATGATTAATATGAAGACGGTGGTGAACGATTATAATCTAGTAACACGGTAATAGTAGTTTACGATATAAGTGTCGTAAAGCATCTTATTACAATACGAGATTGGAAGATTGCCAAACGAGGCCGTTAGGCCGAGTTTGGTAACCAATCGAGTATTGTAATAAGATGTTACGACACGTATATCGTACAACGTTTTATCCACTTTGTAAAAATTAGTTAGATTTAATCTAAAAGATCGTCCTACGCGTTCGTTTAGTACTAACGATTTATTTTCTAGAAGTGGCGACACTGTTTCTAACAATGATAACAATTGAAACACATTTGGTGTCAACCTCAAGCTTTGTGTATTCTTTCCACGGTGTAAGAGTATTTTTTTCCAATATGAGTGACAGCAGCTGTGATTCTGACATCGAAATAGCAGCAAATGCTGCTCTAGACACGCTATTACCAGAGAAATCACGAAAAAATATGAGCGTGAATACACTTTATTTAGAGACTGGAGTGCAACCAAACATATTAAAACCATTTCGGAAAAAGTTATGATGGCGTACTTCTCTGGTAAGTCTAAAAAAGAGAAACCCTCAAGTCTATGGTCACATTATTCCATGTTAAAGAGTACAATATTACTTAATGATAATGTGGACATAAGTAAGTTCACACAATTGATAGCTTTCTTAAAAAGAAAGAGCGAAGGATACATGAGCAAGAAATCTAAAATATTTTCGAAAGATGACATACATAAATTTTTAATAGAGGCAGATAATGAAATTTATTTAATGATGAAGGTGACATTAATAGTTGGCGTTTTTGGAGCTTGCCGTAGAGAGGAATTGAAAAATTTAGAATTAAGTGATATAGAGGATAAGAATACGTATATTATAATTAATATACCAAACACCAAGACATTAATTTCAAGACAATTTGTTATTACTCAAGGAAGTGTCAAAGAATTCAACTGTTTGGAGACTTTTCGTCAATATTTTCGCCTTCGGCCGGAAAATGTCAAGCACGATCGTTTCTTTCTCTCCTACAAGAATGGAAAATGTTCTTCGCAACCAGTTGGGATAAATACTTTTGGAAACATTCCAAAAAAAATAGCAATGTATCTTGGTTTGAAGAATTCTGAAACTTTTACAGGACATTGCTTTCGTCGATCATCTGCTTCTTTACTCGCCGATGCAGGTGCTGACATGAATGTGTTAAAGAGGCACGGTGGATGGAAGTCAAATTCTGTTGCTGAAGGTTATGTCGAAACATCAGTGCAAAATAAAAAAGAGATAGCTATGAAAATTATGGGGGAAAATATTTCGAATGTGGAATCTACAAATATTTCAAATGCAAATATGAATTGTACAGCTTCAACATCATCGGGAATTACGGTATCAAATTGCAGCAAATTTGTAATTAATGTTTACAACAAATAAGCATAGCTATTATTATAATTTGAACTCTTATTCTGTTAAAAAGTTATGTCAATAAAAATTCTTTGAACAATTGTTGTTATTTTTAATAGTAGGAATCAAGCTAGTCGCGGAATAACCCATTACAAAACGAGTGTCGTAATGAAGTACTTTACCGCACTGGGTGCGGTAAAGAGCTTCATTACGACACTGAACCTAATGTCGTAATGTTTGACTTTACCTAACCAAAGTGGATAAATTTCATTATCTGCCTCTATTAAAAATTTATGTATGTCATCTTTCGAAAATATTTTAGATTTCTTGCTCATGTATCCTTCGCTCTTTCTTTTTAAGAAAGCTATCAATTGTGTGAACTTACTTATGTCCACATTATCATTAAGTAATATTGTACTCTTTAACATGGAATAATGTGACCATAGACTTGAGGGTTTCTCTTTTTAGACTTACCAGAGAAGTACGCCATCATAACTTTTTCCGAAATGGTTTTAATATGTTTGGTTGCACTCCAGTCTCTAAATAAAGTGTATTCACGCTCATATTTTTTTCGTGATTTCTCTGGTAATAGCGTGTCTAGAGCAGCATTTGCTGCTATTTCGATGTCAGAATCACAGCTGCTGTCACTCATATTGGAAAAAAATACTCTTACACCGTGGAAAGAATACACAAAGCTTGAGGTTGACACCAAATGTGTTTCAATTGTTATCATTGTTAGAAACAGTGTCGCCACTTCTAGAAAATAAATCGTTAGTACTAAACGAACGCGTAGGACGATCTTTTAGATTAAATCTAACTAATTTTTACAAAGTGGATAAAACGTTGTACGATATACGTGTCGTAACATCTTATTACAATACTCGATTGGTTACCAAACTCGGCCTAACGGCCTCGTTTGGCAATCTTCCAATCTCGTATTGTAATAAGATGCTTTACGACACTTATATCGTAAACTACTATTCCGGACTCCTGGTATTATGACAAAAATACATCTTTATATTCATATGTCAAGTCCATTCCTGTTGTTTTGCCCAAATCGTTCTTGTTTTATCGTCAAATAAACGAATCTTTTATTTGAATATTATGTAATCGCATTAATTTTGCTCGGATATTTTCTCGGTACGTTTCTTTCAATTTCAGTAGATTCCTAGAAGTCTAAACAGCATTAAGCTTTTAAGATTTCGAAAACCCCATGTTGAAACTTGTACATCAAAATGGTCGAACGACAGTACAATTACTTTGATAATGACGTATAGAGCATCACGTACTGGAAGCAATGTCACTATGGAACGGACTCTCTTTCAGCATGGAAGAACACAGAAAGCCACCGCAATATCTCGCGACTCCGTCTTCGCCGCCGCCGCCGCCGCCAGTTCAGCATTAAATATTTATACGTAATTTCGAGTAACAAATCGTGAGGGTTGGCAGCTAGCAGGTGACTTCTACATTATAGCGTTTGTTGAAGCCCTACTCTCACCCCTACTCAGCGAGTCCAACCTGCAAATCATCACCGCTTTGCTGTAGCAGTGAAAGAAAACATGTACGAGTAGCGCTTATTCATTCGCCGTGGCCCCGATCTAGCATTTTGCGAACTCGCAAATCTAGTTTTATCTAGTGATTAATGAATGGCTGATCATGAAGCTTAATGAAATTGTTACAGCAAGCAATTCAAACAGAAAACAACCCAGTTCCGTGGGAATTTCAAACAGTAAAATTACGGTCTGATATTTATTCAACGGAACAAAAGAAAGGGTAGTGTAAATTCAATTACAAGTAAACGCTACAGAGAAATTAAGTGACACAATACACAGTAAATGAAATAAAATCCTCATTTAGATTGGCATTGCAAGTTGACAACAGTAATTTCTTCAATCGTATAAATTGGTAACGATAATTCGTGATATAAGTCTTATGCAACTATTCTAAATATTCATTCCAGGTTTAGCAACGAGCTTTAGGATAAAGGAAATAAAACTTCTTTCAGAATATTCCTTCAACTGAAATTAAAAGAAATCTAAAGAAAACTTAAGAAAGAGATCTGCCTGTTGTATACGTTTCTTACTGTCAGTGTGCCTCTTGCCTTCTAGCTCAAAGACATGGAGGTTACGTAATACGATAAAATAATATATTCTACTTCTAGAATGATTTCATGAAAGTGTTTTTCATTAAGGTAAAACTGTGCCGTGTATATTACTTTTATAACTGGTCTTATGTAACTGTTACATACGTGGCGAGTGACATACACAATATACTTTTTTAATTACAAGTACCATTCGTCACACAAAATAATGGGTACACAAATATCTTAAATTCATTCAGTAGGCCAAACAACACGGCAGTAAATTTTCCACAACGAGGAGCAATTCCCATTTCTTCACAACACTCTGATTATACACCAATTTCCACCGGGCGCTTATATATCAAGCGGGCGCACGCGCTAGTCGCAAAGTAAAGAGCCTCGCAAGAGACAGGCGACGAGGCTTTGCAGTCGCCCCCCACCCCCATGCCCGCGGCCCCGCGCGGTGCTGGCACCGGGGTGCGCCGCCGCCCGCCCCGCCCCGCCCCCCCTCCCCGCCCCGCCCCCCTCCCCGCCCCCTCCCCGCCCCGCCCCGTCCCCTCCCGGGCGAGATGCATGCGGCCCGTCGCGTGTTAAATGCGAGACGACAGTCGCCAAAATAAATGCCCGTCTTCGGGCGCCAGCTATTCGGGACGACGGAAAAGAAAATGTCTGGCGTCCCCGCGCCGCCCTCCCCGCCGCCGCTGGCGCGAAAATTCGGCGGCCGCGTGCCAGAATCGGAAAGCGCGCGGCGCGGAACCGTCTGCCAGTGTCGCATATCCCGCGCGTTTGCATCAAACGTGGACAGAAAATGCTGCAGCCGGGTCTCTTAAGCGCGATGGAAATACCGAAATCGCATTACAGTTCACACGCGAGGGAATGAATAAAAGAATAGAATTTATTCCGGCAGGGATGGAAAAGGGGTCAGAGTTAGGAGCTCAACTAAAAATGGCGGAAAAGAATGAAACATTACATCGCCTAAACTTTTGTGCTCGACAATTTGAAAAATAAACTTCAAATAAGACCGAAACAAGAAAAGAGTTGTATCACATTAAAAGGTCAAACTTGGGCAAAAATTTAAACAGCTCATTACGCTTATTAATGAAACCTCAAAATGCGTCTAATTCTTTTAGGTACGGAGTAAGCTAAAACTAATGCAAACAGCGCAAACCATTCAGCCAAGTTCTGTAGATATATTTCACGAAAAGTGTTTGCCCAAGCTACGTACTACCTCGCAAATTCTTCGTATAAACGTTTTGTATCCTAAAGTGCGTGATAATCACTGACCCAACATTTTCTTTAAAACATGCATCAATATCATTTGACCCAAATAATTATTTTAAAATTATTGAATACAATATAACTTCCTATTCATCACCTTATATTTCAGAATTAGTTTAAAGGTTTTTTTCACCATTCATGAGCAGAAATGTGCTTTACAAGTAAGAAATTTTAATCGTTTCTTTAAAAAAAGAATTCAGAGAGAATTTGCTTTCTTGGTTAGGTCGTTTAGTAACAATACATAAAAGTGTATACGTGCAATTCAGACATAGTAAACAACTTAGGGAATTCTCTTTTTAAACCGTAACTTCTCAAGAAACAACTTCCACCTAGTTACAAACCACAGTCACCTGCTTTTCCTTCCGGTTCCCATATCTTTCTCGTATGCGTCCCTCAACCACGGAGCACACGACGCAGTGAGGCGAATATTAAGGCGTATGCCTCCGCGTCCTCGACGGGGCAAAGGGCGCGTCGGTGTTCACACACACACACACACACACACACATTACTATCCCCCCTCCGGGTACCGCTAGACGCAACTCGCCTCCTCACTACCGCCGTCTCCGGGATAAGGAGGACAAAGTGCAACCGGGCCGGGGTGCCGCCGCCGCCGCCGCTGTTTGTTATGGTAATGCGCACGTCGCGAGTTTCCGCGCGACAAAAGTACGGTCATTTTTTTATCAGCAAGCTTATCATGCCCGCAGCGCTTCGCGACGCGGACGGAGCCCGTGGGTGGGGAGGGGCGGGGGGTGGCAGAGAGGCGCGAAGAGAGTCGCGCGACGCAGATAGAATCCGTCGGGGACGACGCGTCCGTCCGGTCTTCCCGCCAGACGAAAATAAAACTTTTACGTCTTGAATTAAGATGAAAAAGAAAGTGGAAGATATCCAATAATCTCGCGGTCGCCGCTTCGCCTTCATAAAGTAGATAACTTCGGCGGAAAAATTTTCATAATTTCTGACGGGAGTGATCGCTCCAGCCGTTTCTTTTCTTCTCGGCAGATCGACGAGGGGAGGCGCGGAGCGGAGGGCGCCTCGGACGAAGAGGTGCTTCAACCAGAAGGCGCGAGGAGGTCGGGAGGCAGACGTCGTCGATGGCATGGAATTAATATCAGTCGCCGCCGACTCATCGGTGAACGAAATCCCGCAGCGCATCGGAGAGACTCTCTGCAACCGGTTCATGTCAGAGGTTTTGATGCGGGTAAATTGATGAGACAATTCAGCTGTGAGGGAGGTTCAGTAGGGAAAACCGAAACTATCAAGGGTGGATTAGTATGGGGTTACGATCGAGTACAAGGAATAATACATACGCGGGGGCACGACACGGAAAATTAAAAGAACACAAAGTCAACGGGAGCGGATAGAGGAAGGAAGAACGGAACAATTCCACAGGGAATGGGTTAATACACCCAGTCATGGTACGTAAACTGTGTGAGAATGGACTGGGTAGAATGAATGGATATGAACAGAGAGCGACAAAGGGGGACGAAAAACGGAGTGGAATAATAATTACTCCACGATGGGCAAGGCGACCAGTGAGATGTACTACATACTAACCCCGTAGGCATCAGCAGCCCGGCGGAGCTTCGCGAAATGGCGAAACGTAGAAGAATTTTATAGCCTCGTAACTCGCCAACTGCGAGAATGCTGAAATCGAAGAAACCTGCTAGAATCCGAATGTCGACTTAGTGCTACATTTAAAGGCCGACCGATCGGTAAAATAGTTGGTGCATTTCAAACCTCCTTTATTATTGTGAAACTTAACAAAAATAAATTTAAAAATAAATTGAAGAAATGTCTGATTTCTTCGAAGAAAACGTTCGAGAGAGAAGAGAGAGAGAGAGGGCGTTTCTAACTGCATGGTTAAAAACAATGCATTGCAGATATATTTAGGAGAGCTTCTTTCCTCTTCAAAAATAGTAGAGTTAATAAAAATTGGAAAACATTATTAAAAAGAGGGGTTTAGTTCAAAACACAATGCAGTCACTTTCTGCCTATGTTTGCCTCAATTTTCTACTGGCAGGTTTCTGATATATTCGAAATAGACTTTCATTCTGATTTAGTAACGTATCTTATTTGCTGCGTGTCTTATCTTGTGTAAACTAGAAAGAAAGTGAACAACATTTCCAATTTTATATTTTTTTAATAAATGAAGAGAATTATTTTAAGTAAAAAATTACCTCCAATTTCAAAGACATCATCGGGAAAAAGCATTTCGCGCACACTACGATGTGGTGAGTTGTAGTAAACACGATTACGGGTTGCGAGGAATCGAATGGAATCGAATGGGCGGCAAGGAAGAGAATTCGACAGCCCATTCTGCGCCAGCGGAGCGGAAGAGAATCAATCTGCTCGGAGAGTACCACAGCGGTCGCGATAGACCATGGAAGGCACACACAGAAACACACTTGCCAAACGTGACGGAGGAGTTTTTATCGCTCCTTATGCCATTATTCTCCTCTTCGGCACTCCATCTCTTATTTTCCGATCTCATTTTCTTTTCCCGCTGACTTGAGGACAAATGAGCAACCATCCCAAGTTGCATAAGAGTCCCATTTCTGTCGCCATGCGCGCCCCATTCGGGGTCACCAGCGCAGACGTGGGCCTCATTTCTTGTGGCGACCCGAACTCGTGGCCTCATGTTTGTCAATTTACACCATCTCCGTAGGCAGGAGCGCGCTAGCTCGCAGGTGGTTTCCATCCCCTAAATCCACGCGACTTCCACCGCCGTCTGGAAGCGGCGTGTTTCCGGTGACCCTGATCTTCCGCGCCGTACCTCTCCCGGGTGGAGAGCTCGGAAACGCGCCCCGCGCCGCAGTTCATCTGAGCCGGCCGGCCGGCCGCCGCCCAGCACCTTCCGCCCACCCGCGCGCTTTGCGGTGGAGCCGCCGGGGCGGGGGCGTCGCCTTGGAGGGTCAGCAGCAGCGGTCGCCCGCAGGCGCGGGGCCGTTGTACACGATTCTGCTGGCGCTGCTGAGCCGGCGCCGGCGCCGCCGCCAGGAAGGCCGAGGGGCGAAGGAGAGCAGGGCTGCCGCCGCGATGGCCACGGTCCGAGACGCGATCCCACGCCGCAGCTGCGGTCCCAGCGCCCCGCCGCCCCCGCTGCAGCCACCGCTTACCCAGCCGCCGCCGCCCAGATGCACGGCATCGATCTCCCAGCGGCCTCCGCTTCGCCCCCGCCCCAAACCCAGACCCAGGCCCAGCCCCGCAGCCCAACAGATTCAACTGTCGCCGCGTGCAGGCCGCGCGGAGACGGGCGACACCCTCAGACAGCCTCAGGGCTGGGATTGCCTCACGCTTGGCAAAACAGTCTCATTCCCTACCATAAAATGCGAAGGGTTACTACGCTTCAAGTTTTCAAACCCTTCTTCAGCGTGTATCGGCAATGCAATGAAAACGACAGTAAAGAAATGCTGAGGAGAACATTTCGAAAGATAGTTGCTTACTTACAGTAACTTAACAGCGTGTCTCAGCAGTCTGGGATTACTCACCTGAAACAAAAAATTGACAAAACGTTAGTCACTTGCTTATTTTCATTTGATATTTTGTATGATACTAGATTTATTTAAAAAACTAACAATATTGCCATACTATATTGTTAGTTTCTTGTATATGCAAGAGCAATGATTTAAGCAATACATAAAATTCAATCATGTAATGAAACTAGGTTTAAACAAAATGAAAGAACGACTGAAATAGAAACATTTACTTGAAAGGAAAGTATTGAAGCTTCAAAACTCAAAAGCTTTGTAGATGAATTCAAACAAAGCTTGTTAAACATATTGAAAAAAAAAGGTGAATCTATAGGTCACATCACGGGATCATTTGCGACCGCCTTCTACGCTCAGAGCACGAAGCTCGATAGAAGCCGCTCCAATTGAATATTCAGAGCCATAACGGCGTGCGTATGTTCCCGGCGTTATTATTTCCGCGCGCATATGCCCATTACCTGTCAGGACAACACGCTCTGAAATTCGGATCGTTTTCCATCCAGCTGTATCGTCCGATGCTTTACATGATGAACATCTAGGTTAATGGATCTATGATAACAACCTGGATACATCGGTGTCTAATATTAGATAACAGAAGGTAGCTGATGTGGAATCGAAATTCGTGTCTAATGGCGATGGGAACGTGCACATACATTTACGACAAATTGAGGATACGTAGAGAAAAGAGAGAACATTGGTCAATACATATTTCAATTGGTGATCACATCAAAATGTAGAACGAGCTTTCGCAAACACAGGTGAAAAAGCTCTTAGATGTATTCTTATGAAATTTGGAGACAGTAAAAATAAGAAACTCTGATACGAAATACTAAATGAAAATTAAATGGTTACAAAATATGGAAATATTTAGGAAGGAAATATGGAGAGGGCAAGTGGGGAAGAAACATTACGCAACCCGGAGCACCTTCATTACACTGCGAAACGAGGCAAAGCGATTTTCACTTAGGAAGAAGTCTAAGGGGAGGGGGAGGGCGCATCAGAATCGGATTCCGAAAAGACTGCGCAGTGAGAAAAAAAAATCCACCTCTAGAACAGTAGGCAATTAGTTCCCTCTTTCGAGTTGGCTTGGACGGGCGTTGCCGCCTTTAGTCAGTGCACAACAGGAAGTCTGTCAGAACTGGAAAAAAGAGAATACTGAGGATAAACACCAAGATTTAAGTTGCGAATCATCGTGAGAGTTCTTTGTTGCCTGTTAGTTTTGAATGACATTTTTCTCCTTTAATTCCTCACGCGCGACACAGAGATCAATGAGCTGCTGAGTCGATGAAATCACATGATGATTTCAAGAGATAATGACATACGACGATTTATCACAAGCTTTTCTTCTACGTAATGTGAAAGCAATGTGGATTGGATGTAATGTGTGTGTGTATGTATATATACACACATATATGGAAGTGACCATAAGGTACCGGACAGGCAAAATAATTCAAGGATGAAGTTTTCATAAGGTGTAGTAAATTCACAAAGAAATAGCAAATTCCTTCAATATGACGACCGATCAAATAAAGAATGTAATCAGTAACATTACAACAACTTCATGACAAAGCGAATTTGCAAAGAAGCTTTATTAAAAGTTACGAAGAGCAATGTGCACGGCGCGACTGGCAAGTGTTACATGTAGGGCGGTCAGCCCCTCGGAAGAGCAATAAACCGCGGACCGCGGGTCGCGAGCGCACGGGTCGTTACACGGGGCGCGTCCGGCGCCGCGGCTAAAAATACGCCTGAGTCAGCGGCGGGCAGCAGCGGCGCGGCTAAAAGCCCCGGGAATAAATCGCGCGGGCGGAGGAAAGCGCCACGGTGAGAGCGGGGTGAAGAGGGGGCCGGGGGGAGGAGGGGCGGGGGGGGCGGAGGGGGTCGGAGGGGGCGGAGGGGGCGGATAGGGCGGAGGGGTGGATGAGGGCGATGAGAGGGCGATGGGGGCGGAGGGGGCGGAGGGGGCGAGGGCGGAGGGGGCGGTGGGGGCGGTGGGGGCGAGAGGGCGGTGGGGGCGGAGGGGGCGGAGGAGCGGAGGAGGGCGGATGGGGGGCGAGGGGGCAGTGGGGGCGGAGGGGGGGCGGAGGGGGGCGGAGGGGGCGGAGGGGGCGGTGGGAGGCGGTGGGGGAGGCGAGAGGCAACTGTGGACACCAAGGGCTACGACATTTTGGCTTGCAAAGTAGCAAGAACATGTATATCGGGACAGAAACGAAATCACAAGTACGAACGTTAGATTGAATACAAGGCAGTATCGAGAATAAACGACGGAGCTCTTCGAATATTAATTAAAAAAGGCATGAGATAACGCGAAGAAAATCATAAAATATCGTGAGGAATTATTACAAAAATGAGGAAAAATTTAAAAAGAAGCCATGCTAACATTTGAAGAAGAATGTAAAATAAAGTACAGATCTGTCGTCGGAAAAAATTGTGAAAAAAATCGAAAAAAATGTAAAATTTGCTGGTTTATAATAAGTCCATAATAATACGTGAAAAACATGCAAGTGAATTTTCCACCAAGAAATGTATATCCCGCTGACACAAACAGAGAAAATAAATACAAGTCGGGGAAGGAAGTAAACAAGACAGATCAGAAGGCGAATAAGAGAGGGTAAAATAAACTAGAATACTTTGTGCACAGCAAGCATAAGTTGCAAACGTTGACATGAAATATAAAGGCTTTTTTTTCCATTTAGATGACTATATGCTTGGTACAAGGAACATACAAATCCACATTATTAATAAATTATCTTTTATGATAGTTTAAATTAAATAAGCATTCCTAATACATTTTCTACACGTCAAAGAAGGTAATTGCATTAAAAGTAGATACATTTATCCATGTTACAATGCGATTACCCTTGTGTTCTACTGACGGCACTAAATATTTTGATTTTTAATTCACCACTCAAAGCATATCTAAATAAATATATATAAAGAGCTAAGCATCTAACGTTTCGTATCTACTGTAAAGCTCCTACACTAAATGCATATGTGGTTGACACTTCATTAGAAAGCTTAGAAAGCAGACCAATCTCTTAACTCCCTACGACCGGCCGAGGGGCTGGGGATAAAATAATAGCATTTTCTGCATTGTAATGTGTAAAATTCATTTAGTTACAGTCTCATAAAATTACCACTAAATTTATGGTGTTCACATGAACTTTTGAATAAGATATTTTCGAAAATAATAATGAAGTAAAATGGCTAATTTAACTAGTACATTTTATAGTGTGGTACGGTATTTAATAAACTGAACATTGGTGACATTGTGGTTGTTGGTTAAATCGAAAATACGTATTAACATAACATTACAGAATTGAAAACACCATTTTTATGTCATAATTTGAAGGTTCAAGAAACGCTTTAGTTTGCTTCTTAAATTTGTAACGTATACTCTACGTATTTACTTTGGAAAAGTGTTATCTTATGTCTATGACAGTAGGAATATAACTCGGAAGAACGAAATCGCTTTGGATGACGTAACACAATAGGAAAATATATCTAGCGGTATAATTAAATAGTAACAATGTTTGAGCAAAACACATGACCTTTTCAGAAGAAATGTATACTCTTCTTTACTTCCTCAACTCCTTATTGGAAATTGCGAAATAAAATTATCATCGTACGAATTAGAAGACATGTCTCAGCCTGTGAGCACGCGCAATGTTCGTATGCACACCGCTCAGTGACACGGCATCAGAGCGCTGTTCGCGCACCTAATAAAATTTAAATCTGGATTTGCGTTTGCGAGCCGTCGCTTCCACGAGAAATACCTGCCAGTCTCGTGCCGCATTATGCGAGATCGTCCTCCATAAAATACGCTCCAGCGCGAAAAGGGGGTCAAGGTATCAAGGGAATATGAAAAGTTCATGTGCCCAACCTAACATTTTCCATTCCTTACTCGCCAAACAAAGAAATACATATTAAAGACCGAGAAAAAAGGCAGTAACCTGTTTACTTTTTAAATATAGTCTTGCGACGTCGCTCCACGTTATTATCTCGGTCAACGTACGGAGGAAATAGTCACGAAAGGAGGAAGAGTTTGAGGGCGGACTTCCGAACGTACGACGTCCTTCTACGTATCTCGTGGGGTGGTACTTTATTCTTCCTTCGCTCGCCACTGAAAAGAGCTAGCCGACAATTGCATTAAGCAGGAGAAACAGACCGGAAAGCAGAAGCAAATCTTCCGTTGGCTTTTGGAGCGGGGACACTCCGACCACACCCACACGTCTGGCGCTCCCATTCCGTATCTCAGTGTCACCGGGCGCCGCCAGGGGCGGAGGCAGAAGGAGCGCGTTGAACAGCGAGCGGGTGGCAGTGGGTGGGAGGGGGCGAGTCGCTCGGTCGTCAGCCCTGGGCGCCGGGGAATCCCCGGCAGCAGGCGATCTCCGGCGGCGGCGCCACGCCCGGGCTCACGGCGGGAAACCCCCGGATCCACGGCTGCCACCCCAAGGGACCCCACACACGCCAGCGCCCGCCGCCGCCGGGCTCTGTTTCGGACTAGGGGCTTCCTGTTGCTGTATGAACGGTAATGCCTTGCACGATGACAGGTTAGTGACAGTAATGCGGATATGGGAACGTATGGCAACACTGTCATTTACTAGATCATCTAATTTGACGAACAAAATGGGAATATCGCATTGAGAGGAGACAACCAATGAGTTCTTTTTACGGATGTCAAATTGTAATTCATGAATTAAAAAGAATTAAAGAGAAACGAATGTAATAACTAAGTTGAGTCAACATTGATATCACAATGAAAGTTGAAGAAACAAGAGGAAATTATCCTTGAAGCCAGCCGAAACACATTCATTTGTGAGTCAACGCATAATGTAAGATATGTAAATTAAGTGCTGGCTACAAGGAACTCAAAAAGACCGTGTCAAATTCATGGCCTCTCGAGGGTTAACTGAGTAGCAAATTCTAACTTTTAGAAACAGTGAAAAAGGATGGAGACAAATGCAGATGATTATTGGCAAATTATTCGCGAATACGTTTCTGTGAGAGACACGAAAGGAATAGAAATAACCTCGCAGAAGACAAAAAAGCACAATTCAGCCTTTATCGTGACCAAAGGAACAAAGGAAAAGGTAAGGTCGAAAAGTAACCACCCATAAATTAATGTCAATCGTAAACGCGGCGGGGCCTCAAATGATACCGCAAAACCTTCGCACCTCCGCCCATTATCTTCCCTCGCGATCTGCGAGCGCGCGGCGTGGCGCGGCGCAAAATTTCTAGACGAATTAAATTTTCTCTTTCCGCCCCGGCGCCACCTCCCGGCGTGGAAAACAAATGGGAGCGAGTCACAAGAGCAGGTGCCATTTCTGGCACAGCGCGTGCGCGAGATTGAAGTTTTTGATGAATAGCGTTCGAGTCTTTTAAGAAGAGCGGCTGGGGGCGGGGCAGGGGGGCGGGGCGGAGGGAGGCGCGACTATTAAGTTGAAGAGAGCGCATTCGGCACGTCGCGCGCAGCCCGCGCCGCAGCCGTCGCCATCGCCGTCGCCGCCGAACTCTCGGGTGCGATTTTTCTCGCGCCGGTCGCCGCTCGATGCGGCTGTGCTGGCTCCAGCCCTTCCTTCGCTCGAGACGGACGGTTGGCGTCGGGGCGGCGTCGGGGCGGCGTCGGGGCGGCGTCGGGGCGGCGTCGGGGCGGCGTCGGGGCGGCGTCGGGGCGGCGTCGGGGCGGCGTCGGGGCGGCGTCGGGGCGGCGTCGGGGCGGCGTCGGGGCGGCGTCGGGGCGGCGTCGGGGCGGCGTCGGGGCGGCGTCGGGGCGGCGTCGGGGCGGCGTCGGGGCGGCGTCGGGGCGGCGTCGGGGCGGCGTCGGGGCGGCGTCGGGGCGGCGTCGGGGCGGGGCGGCGTCGGGGCGGCGTCGGGGCGGCGTCGGGGCGGCGTCGGGGCGGCGTCGGGGCGGCGTCGGGGCGGCGTCGGGGCGGCGTCGGGGCGGCGTCGGGGCGGCGTCGGGGCGGCGTCGGGGCGGCGTCGGGGCGGCGTCGGGGCGGCGTCGGGGCGGCGCCGGGGCGGCGTCGGGGCGGCGTCGGGGCGGCGTCGGGGCGGCGTCGGGGCGGCGTCGGGGCGGCGTCGGGGCGGCGTCGGGGCGGCGACGGGGCGGCGACGGGGCGGCGACGGGGCGGCGACGGGGCGGCGACGGGGCGGCGACGGGGCGGCGACGGGGCGGCGACGGGGCGGCGACGGGGCGGCGACGGGGCGGCGACGGGGCGGCGACGGGGCGGCGACGGGGCGGCGACGGGGCGGCGACGGGGGATGAGACCTGATGGCCACCGTTTCTGAAGACCATGCTGCTTACGAGATCGCTCGCACGTTTGCAGAGGTTCACTCTTCCATGTTACAGCATTTTTGGTGCAGAAACTTTCCAAATACTTTAGTCGTCAATTTTAGTTTTCGAATGCGTCATTCCCTGTCATGTATTCAATTTCTTCAATGAAACAGTATTAAAATGGACAAATGTAATATCATCACACACACGTGTGCAGCTTTTTGGACTTCTAAACATTCAAACGTATTTGCGAAATAGAAATTTATCGTATTCAGAGAAACAGAATTAAAAGCACATATTTTTAAAATTGCCCTAAATTCAGCAGTCATTTTTTAATTGTTTCAAGAACGAACTCTCGTAATGAACCAACTCGTTCTATAATTACAATTTATCTCTGGTACGAAACAACGCTAACAGATAAATTAAGAAGATAAAAATAAAGACTCCAATGTGGCTGAACCAACACGAGGTTCTACCAGCATTCTCCGCCTGCGGCGCTGTTCCAAGGATAGGCACAGCCGCTGCTGCGGTTTTTACACACTGCTCTCGTGGAGGTCGCCCCCTCGTCCGGCCCTGCGCAGGAACCTCGGCGGCGCGGCGGTGGCGTGCTGTCGCAAGGCGCGTCGAGATACGGTGCGATTTGTCGGAAGGAAGGAAGGAAGATTCCGGGGTAGGCGACGGGTGCGGGAAAGAAAATTGCCCATATCTGGGCGCGGAATTACATCCGGCGGTCCACTTAGCGCTTTGTGCGGGGACAAAAGCGACTCGCGGCGGAGAGACGCGCGCCGCGCAGGAACTAACGTCATCATGTATTTATTATATTTCCGGCCTTCTCCTTCTCCTCCTCCTCCCTGCCGGCCTGCAATCCGGCGCTGCCAACACCACGCCGCCAGGGTTGCTAGCCCCGGCGGCAAATCTAATTTGCGTGGAGGCGTTTCCCCTGGGCGCGGGGGGACGAACGAGAGATGCGTGGAAGGCAGCGCGCGCGGCGGTGGGGAGTAACGACGAGTGGCAGCAGGTGGCGTCGAGAGGGATTGCACATTTTATGAGAAGTAGCTGTATGATAGGGTAAGTAGGGAACAGAGATGAAAATTGGTGAGGAACAGCAAACAGAATGAGTGGCTTCTACAACGATGTAAAAATAGCAGTCGGTAGATACGGTCGACAGTGGTTGATTAATGTACGAGTCGTAGTTTAAAAATGACCGTGCTACGAAAGAGATCGAGTAAAGATTACGTCAGTAAATATGCAGCGGTTTTAAGGGTATGCACAGTGTGGTGGAGACGATGGTGGAATTGGAGGAGGAGCTAGTGATGAGGGCGGTTGAGTTGACGTTGCCGGTGATGATAATGAAGCTGGTGACGGTGAGGAAACTTGTGATGAGTATAATGGTTGTGTGTGTTGAAGGATTTGTGCCCGAGAGCAACGCATGTCTCTAAGTGATAACTCTGGAAACGGCGTGCGCGATTCGGTGCCGAGGTTGGCCGGGCGGGCGCGGTGGCGGTGCGGGCTGCCCCTCCCCGAAGCGCCGACCGCGTAATAGCGTTGCGAGGCGGATGCGCTCGCATTGTTGGCGTGTGTCGCCCGCGTGCCAGCAGCGCACGCGTGAATGAGTCGGTCAGCGAGAGGCCTTCCGGGAACTCGGCGCGTGTTTGCGGTTCCCTCAGGGTTTGCCTACGACGGACCAACGAACTGGTCACGAACGTTTTTAAACATCACAATTATTTCGACGATGCACAACAAATCACATCATTGAATTGCATTTTCCAAAACTACGGCGTTTCTTTTCTCATTATTAAAGTAATGCAAAATAGTATTGATTGCATTTTCGACAAAAAGAACAACAAACTAGTTTTAATCCATATCATCGTCAATGATGGAAAGTGTCGAACGTAAAGAATAAAATTGTTCAAATACACATCAATATGTGCCGTTTATAACTCACAGTGTAGTAAATGGGCAGTGAATGTACACATTTCCATTTTCCGTATCAAAAAAAAAAAAATGGTTTTCATACTATGATCGAATAGAAATGTGCGTGAATTAAGAACAGAAAAGAGCGAAATAAAAGAATATAAATTGGCAATGTCTTCCATTAGATATGACGTTTAATATGATTTTAGAAATGAGTTCTCTTGCAACAATGCTTTCAAAAATATTTTACAGATTTCCGAGCTTGTTTTGTAAATGCCATATTAACATCGCTTTTTCCTCTGATGAATTACGAAATTTGAAATTCAGACGGGCGCAACGACTAATCTTTCTGAGAATTCTCAGACCCAGAGGTCAGGAATTATAACTTCACTGAGCCGGCTTTTCCAGGAAACCGTCGATTGCTACTGCACCTACGTGAAAGTGCCATTGGGCTGTATTGCCGTAGCGTGAGACGACTTTTAAGTACAATGAGAATTGCTTTAGGTCCTATATTGCTGTTGATAAAAAAAAAGGCTATCGTAGCATCCGCTCCTAAATGACCCAAATTATAGCACGTAATACTGCAAAAAAAGAAGAGAGAGATAAGAATTAAAGGACTGCATTTATTAACTTGTATCATATTCATAAAAGAGCCAGCGTATCTGAAGCCATACAAACCGTATTGACATACATTCGCCAGTAGAGCTAAAGGTAAAAATATTGTACGAAAATACAGTAATATGATGTGCGAGTAATATCACGTGTAAGCTAATAGTCCAAATATTGGAGAATTTAGGTAGAATTTTGGATATCAATAAAGGGTGAAGGATGAAATAGGGTAAAATGTGTGAAACAGTGTCCGAAATATGTATCTTCCTCACGAATATAGGAAAGAGCAAAGCCAGGAGTCCTTAGCGTCGGCGCAAGATTGGTTGGTTGGTTAGCGATTCCGGGCTCGTCAACAGCTTAGGTGATTAGTCCCATAAGTGTAGGGCATGTTTTTTCGTCGGGAGATGGCGAGATCCGGCGCTGACCTACCGTCGGCTAGTGGAGTTTCCCCCTAACCAGGACACTCCCACCAGCGGGACACCGCCCCAGCCGGAACAAGCTCTAAGCTCGCAACCGGTCTCCCGAAATATGTGGTAGTGTGGTGCATGTTAGTGTATGTGTAAGGATAGAGGATGGGACAAGGAAGAGGAAGGCAAGATCGTGCGCGGTCCGTGGCCCGTTTGTTACGGTACTGCTCCGGCTTTCGGCTGGTGTTGATCGGAGAAACCAGGGAAAACTACCGATCAGAGCAGCCGGCCGCTAAAATTCTCCTCCAGACAGCGACTGAATTCGACGTAGCTGAAAAGCTAGTGTCAATAATCCCACCCCCGCCAGGATTCGAACCTAGGTCGGAGGCGCTGCAGTGATGTCAGGTGATGCACTGAGCTCCCGCTCCCGGTGCGGCACAAGACGCGCGCCGCGTGCGTCGGGGATCAGGCGGCGCGTGCGAGGCCGGGCAGGGCGCGCACCTGTCGCGGCGACGCCCGCCATTAGCGCGACGCCGCCTCGGGCATCAATAAATATTAGCCCGCATTAGGAGCTGCCCCGGGGGCGCGGAGGCTACGCTACCCCCGCCACTCCCGACGGACCGCGCGCGGCCGCCCGCCGCCTCCCTTTCTGGCCTCTCCGCACCCTCATCCCCACACGCTACGCAGCTCCTGGGCCCCTCGCAGTGTGCTGGAGCACGCAACCCGCACCTGCTTCACCTTTCGCGTCCCGTTCTGGCCTCTCCACATCCTCATCCCCACATGCTCGCAACGCGCGCGTGCTTCACTTTTCGCTTCCTCCTTTTTCGGAACAACACTTTATCTCTTCGCCACCACACCCCCAACTTCATGGCCACCTCCTAATGTTATCCCCAGGAAAATTCAGATCTACCAACTCAAATACCCATCACCACTAAGTATTCCATCGATTGTTACATCAGGGTACATTCACTCAATATTGCAACGCACTCTCTCCTCCCCTATTACCGAGAATACTCCATCACTTTGGTAAACATCGCCTTTATTCGTTAAGTGGCTTTTTTATGTCTCATCTTTCAGCGCCTCTGCGTGCTTTTCTACCACAATATTTAACGTACCAAAAATGCAAATCCTTACTGTACTTTAATGCGCGTTCTCTGCATTATCAGACCGGCTATTTCATTCTTCTATCATCCTGCACTTCACTCTCTCACCTGGCCATAAGAGGATAGGGTCCAGATTGGTGCACGAGAGCTTTCGAACGCTTGCTTGTAGCCGTTGTGTGCTGCTTACAGAACAAATCAATGCACGTTTTCCGTTGTTAAGCTTTATTTGCATATGCGTATCCCTAGGAGGCTTACGTTACGAGTGTTTCCTAATCGCATGAACTGGGTTTGGTTATGGCTCTGTTGTTGCCGTCATAATTATTCCCTTCCTACTATTAGCGGGAAAACAATACGCAAACAAAAAAATAGCGTTTAATATGAAGGAAAATCGTCAATGATATTATGCATTACCTCTTAAAAAGTTTGATCAAATCGGAACACGTTTCTACTATTGCTTTATTTAATCGGTTTAAATTATAAGCATTGGAATTCAACTTTTCCACACATATTTTAGAATATACTACAAAGTGAATTACAACTGTATGGGGATTTGGGAGAATCATCATTTCAAGAGCGCTGCCATGTGGCAGTTTATTTAACATATTTCTCAGACTATTCCATCCCTGCGCCAGGACTAGTATAGTGGGAGACTAAACGTTTGAAGCGCCAGTGTGTCATTAGCGAACTGCCTGCAGTCTCACGTCACGAGTTCCTCATGGACATCGATCTCCTGAGGTTTGGGGGAAGGGCAGGGAGAGACGGACAGGGAGAGGAGTTGGACGGGCTCCAAGATTATGCAAAGAGACGATGGAGCAAAGGTAGAACAAACTACAGGACGGAATAGGGTGTGCGCCACAAAAGAAGATAGGAAAAAGTGCCAAACGTAAAGAAATCTGTGGGGGCGAAAAGTAAATGGAGAGCTGCAGGAAAATTTCGGAGACATGCCAGGGAAATATATATAAAATAGATAATATATATAAATAAGAAAGCTGAAGAGTTTATTTCAAATGTAATGTGACACGTTGAGGTGGTTCACGACATCAACTGATGCCCTGAAGCTAGCTAGACACTAGCTAGACAAATAGCTAAGTAGAACTCAACCGCCGGTTGGAAGGGAATATCAGCGGCCGTCTGCTCTAATTGGTAGCTTTCCGTGATTTCTCCGATCAACATTACGCGAATGCCGGAGAAGTACTCTCACAAACGGGCCATGTACCACGCGCCATCTTTCGTACCTCTTCCTTCTCCTATCCTCACCCCTTATAAGCCTTACCCCTCAAACATGCCCTACACTTCCACACATATCGGGAGACCTCCTGTACAAAGAGCCTTCCGTAAAACAAGTACTACAATTGAGGGACTAAAGACCAATAGCCGTTGATGCCCCCAAAACACACAATAATCAATCGATGGAATGCTAATGGTTAATGAAGAAATCAATAAATCGAAAGCGACGTATCTCCACGAAATATAATTTTTCAGGAATGGAAAGTATTCATATGCATTATAGTTCACGACGGATTCAAAAGTTTTCGGATGCCAGACAACATTTTAGAATTAAATATTTGAACACGATATTTGGAACACTGACTGAGAAACCTTGAAAAATATTGACACGTAAAACTAAAAACATGAAAATGCGTCACTTTGAATATAACCTCCTCATTACGTCCATATAAAGTTGAAATGTATGTGATTGTGTCGACAGTGAAGACAGAGAAAGTGCTGAGATTGAGTGAAAGTAATAAATATATGAGACAAATGTTTGGTGAAGAAGAGGAAAGTCCAAAGAAAAAAGTTTGGGGTTTAGGGAAGCAATTAATTGAGGGAAACACTAAACATGTCCCCAGTAATTTAAATAGAAACCAAGGAGAAACCATGAATCATTATAGATGCTCCGTGAAAATAGTCCGATCTCACGAAATTCATTGCACATAATTCAAGTTCTTTTGAGAATTTACTTCAACGAAATAATAATAATAATAATAATAATAATAATAATAATAATGAAAACAATAACAACAACAATAATAATGAAAACAATAATAACATGATACTAATAAAAACAACCAGCCGAGTTTCGTTCAGAGCCGGCATCGGTGCGACTGTGAACGAAAATGACTTCTCGATAAGGTTCGAGTCCCGAGGGTGGCGGATTTTCAACCTCCGAGATCGAATGCAGCCACTTTCCGGGCGAGAATTTTCGCGGCCAGCTGCTTTGATCGGTTTGAACAACCATGGACCGCACGCCATCGTTCCTTCCCCTTTCTTGTTCTATCCTCATTCCTTACTTGCATGAACTACACCACCGCACTTGTCGGACGACCGGTTCGGAGCTTAGGACGGAGGTTCGCTGAAGGACGGAATCCCCGCAAGCCGCCGCACCGGATCTCACCATCCAGCGGAGAAGGAACCACCACCACCACCTCCCAGCTTAAACCACTCACTACACTCATGGGACTAATGACCGTAGCAGTTGACGTGCTTCGAAACATCAATTCATCGGTAAAATAAGAATTGAAAGAAGAATTGACATTCATGTAACAATATATACCAAATTGCTTATAAATAAAATGTAATAAATATTTTACAATAATAGATACTATGTTGAAGCGCTTTCTACAAAGAACCACAGAAAAACAACCGCCCCTTCAATCTATGACAAAGTCCGCTGAAACAGTTGATAAGTGCGGGGGGAACGTCTTGCGTCCGAGGCCTCTCGCGTGAGTGACGGGAGGGGGAGAGGGCCGAGGAGTGGGGGCTAAGTGCGCAGTTTGAGGGCGCTTCCGAGACTCCTCGGCTGTCCCAGCGGGGGTCGGAGAGGGCCCGGGGCGGGGCGGGGCGGGGGCGGGCAGCGAGTGACAGCACGCGACCGCGGGTGCGGGCTTAGCGGCCGGGGCGGGACAACTCGTCGGGGCCGGCGGCGGTGATGGTGGCGGCGGCGGTGGTGGTGGCGGCGGCAATACCGGGCCGATCCGAGCGTACCCGTCCGCCCGTCCGTCACGGCGGCGATCCATCAATTAGAGCGATGGAGATGAGGGCGGCGAGCGGCGGAGCGCGCATCCGTCACCGCCGGTGATGGATCGAACTCCGGTCCCCGCCCGCCGCCGCCCCAGTCACTGGCACCCCTCCGCTCCGGAGGGCGGTTCCCGCTCCCCCCCTTTCGGCGGGTACTCACTACCCCGGAACACCAACACCTTACCGCACAAGCCTCGCATTCCAACCTTGCTTGGAATATTTCTATCTCACACACTCCTTGCATTAATAAGTATGTACGCGACAATTATGACAGCATCGAGTGATGAACGCTTTCTTTTCGGTGACATTGCTTCATAATCTGAATAGTGCAATCATCTGAGAGCAGTAAAAGTGAGCGCTTCTCATTAACAGAAGTTTGCTTATCATTTTATGTCATTGAAGCGAAGAGCGCTTACAAAGTGATGATAATAAAGCCATTCCGATAAGAAACACTGTTCTCTGACGTATCTCATGGATTACTAAACGTTTACTGCACGATGAATCAAATAGTGTACAGCGTTATTTTCCGGAATGAGAATATCATTCGCATAACAATGATAAACATCCACTGAAATACTAACAGGTAAATGTTTATTTATTTATTTATTTATTTACGTCAAAAAACAGTTAAAAACTGCGTATGACGGGCTATGGGGAAAAGTGAATTGTGTGCACATTTTCAAAATTCTGTGATCCCTACACTAAATCATATACTACTTAAGTTTTGAATTTTGAAAGGGAGAACAAAAAAACTCCCATGTAATAAAATCGATTTTCAAGGATAAATAAGCAATAAATTTTGAATTTTGAAAGGGAGAAAAAAAAACAAAAAACTCCCATGTAATAAAATCTATTTTCAAGGATAAATAAGCAATAAATTTTGGCTCTTATTACTTCCTGCCGCGACAACATGGAAACGATAATTTGAATAATTGTATTTCCCACTGAATTCTAGAAGACGTGCACAGAAAATGAAGTTACATTTATGTCCAGAAGCAAAACAAGGGGCCATCTCAGCATTTGCTCAATGGATCAGGGAAACTGGACGAAAAACCTGATCGAGATGGGGGTCATTGACCCGGAAGCTGTGTACAATAGTTGTTACAGGTTGTTTATACTCATTTATACAGTCCAAATGGTAATTAATGCATTATGTATCATTGTTAAAATTAATGTTACTTTTCTTGTGATGCTCAGTATAGTCTCTAATTGTATAGAAACAGTTATGCAGCAGAAACGATTTCACTTGGGATTTAAACTTTTCTATTGAATTTAATCGTTTAATGTCATCTGGCAAAGTGTTGTAAAATAATGTACATGTATTGTATGTGAATTTTTGTAATGAGCTGTTGATACTGTCACCTGATGAATATGATTTCTACGTCGAGTGTTATAGTAATAGACTTCGGCATTTTCTGAAAATATATTCCCGCCCTTAAGCAAGTCATTTTTTACAAAAACCACTGATTCGTAAATAAAAAGACACGGTAATGGTAGAATTCCCAGATTAATGAAGATAGGCTTACAAGAATCACGTGGGTGGGATTTGGTTATTATTCGTACAATTCGTTTTTGTAATCTAAAAGTCTGGGAGCTATAAGATGTGTTTCCCCAGAATATTATGCCATATCTCAGGCGGGAATGAACATTCGCGAAGTATACACAACGAGCAGTATGAAGGCTGACTGAATTTGCAAGAATTCTGAACGTGTAGCATAATGAACTTAATTTTGTGTTCAATTCATTTAAATGGACGTTCCATTTAAGGTTTGACTGAATTGAGAGACCTAAAAATTTTGTTGCATTAACATGAGTCAATGGTACACTGTTCATTTTCAATGGAGCACAGAATTGTTTATTTGAAATGGAAAACTGCATTAAAACCGTTTTCTTTTCGTTTACTATTAATTTCGGAACCAATTTGAAACATCTGATATTGTACTATTTACGGTTTCTTTATTGCAAAGGATGTTCGTATCATCCGCAAAGAGAACCGTTCTTCCGTTTCGAATCGTCGAGGGCATATCGTTTACGTAAAGTAGGAACAGAATAGGGCCTAAAAACGATCCTTGAGGAACTCCACATGCAACGGGCAAAGAGTCGGAAAGGTGCGTACGTAATGTTCCATCATTCCAGTAAGGTATTTCAACTTTCTGAGATCGTTGTTTAAGGTACGAACATAACCAATCTAGAGCAATACCACGGATTCCATATGAAGGTAATTTGAAAGTAAAATGTCATGATCAATGATGTCAAAAGCTTTTGAGAGATCTAAAAATAATCCAATAGGTGCCTCGTTTTGATCTAATGATGAGGCGACATCTTTAAGAAAAGAAAATATAGCTGTTTCCGTTGATTTTGATTTTCTAAATCCATGTTGGCAATCCATGTTGGCGTCGTGTTTAGTGAGAAAGGTTTCCATTCGTACGTAAAAAAGTCTCTCTAATATTTTTGAAAAAACTGATAGAAGAGAGATGGGCCGATAATTTTGAATTTCATTTTTGTTGCCTTTTTTGAAGAGCGGCTTAATTTTAGCTGTTTTGAAAATATCTGAAACGTTCCAGTGCATAAAGATGCATTAAATATGTGAGTTAACGGGTGTATAATGGCATACGCACAAGTCTTTAACAAAGAATCTGGGAATTCATCTAAACCGGACGAATATTTATTTTTTAGTTTACCGATTATTTTGAGATTTTCATAGGAAGAAGTTTCGGAAACGAACATTGTGTCTAAAATTTTGGGTGCACTGTCTGTTTTTGAATTTTGTGCCTGAAGACCCTTAGTGAGATCGGCGGCAATTCTCGAAAAGTATTGGTTAAAGAGACTAGCCACTGTTGCCGGATCGTTGACATTTATATCGTTATATTTTAAAACAACATTCTCTACGGGTTTTCTAGTTGATTTGGTAGTATTTTTATTATATTCCACATTGATTTTGTTTTATTATTTGAGTTCAAAATATCCTGATCGTTTTTCATGATTTTTGCCTGCCTTGCCTTATGACTTTTCGTAACAATGTTTTGTATTTTTTAAAGTAAATAAGGAAATCTTGAGATACGTCATGACGTTTAGAAATGAAAGAAAGAATTCGCTTGATTTTACAAGATGTCCTAATCCCTTGTGTTATCCAAGAATTGCTTTTCCGTGAAATATTTAATTTTCGTTTTTGAAGAGGAAAACAAGTGTTAAAATGAATTGAAAGAGTTGAAAAAAAAGAATTATATTTCTCGTTTGTATCAACAGTATTATAAACCGCTTCCCATGACTCCTGCATCAAGTAGTCTATGAATAATTTAATTTTTTAGTAAAACAATCTAGTCATACGTATTATTTATTGTGTCAGTGATCGCATTTTTATTCACGAATTAGTGAAATACGAACGAGAGAGATCTAGTTAGTGGTATTGTTGGTGAATTGAAAACATTATTTTTGCTAACATTCAACAAGGATTAACATCGAGATATTATTTCAATTTAACCTTCTAAACAGTCAAATAAAGTGGTATTTTAAACTATTATGAATAAGTTCAACCCAATAATTAGTGGGTATTCTTACATTATAATAGATTTAATATAAGAAAACGATTTTTCTACTCTATTTTCTCCAATTTACTGATGATACTTTTACTTAAAGAGAACACATTTACAAAGAAATTCAGACTATCTGTTAAGATAATTTTTTATAAATAGGAATAAAATGAAGCATATCCTTGAATATGTGGATACATTGGATATTATTTTTTGTCAAGACCCTGGTCGTCATAAGCCTCATAATTTCCTTACAATAGTGACTCGATTTCCTAACATATTACAGTATTTGTCATATGTTAATTAATTCAAGAAATCATTGTAAAGGTCAACATTTAGAGGCGCGATTAAATCCCTTAGGTGCACGACCAATCGAAGAGTTACGACATCGAGAGAAGCAACACTACCGAAGAAAACATGTCAACAGAAGAAACAAGTCTGGGACACGTCTTTTTAATATTGAATATCTAATTCTTGGGACAGTAACAGAAATAATACTCAGGAACAGCCAGTGATTGTCAGGAATTTATGGTCATTTTGTTAATTTTCAACGATTTGAACACCCTGCTGTAATGGCATTCACTAAAGTCTTCATGGTCATTTGGATTTCCAATGGGAAACATTACATTCAAGAATTAACTACTGCTATATGGAGACTATAAATAAAAATATAACTGTTTACATCAAGGGTGTCTAGATCGCGAGCAGCGTAACTTATGGGAGTTCCCGGGAACTGTGACCAGAGATATCGCCTCACGATTTAAAAGTAACATTGTAAAATTGGACAAGTTCCTCCAGGGTGGCGGTACGTCACCGGCCCATGACAATCGTTTAGATGAGTCAGTTGACAGTTACGGCCCCAAAAGCGTTATCAATTCCCATTTTGCTTGCTAACGTCAAGAAATGATCAATTAAAACGAAATAATTGAATCCTATTTCAAATTGTCAATTGAGAGTAAAATGAAATATTTCGAATTAAAATGGTCTCAATTTCGTAGTTGCGATAATTAAGAGTGCAATAATGGCATTAACAACCTTCATTGAGAGACAAAGATGAACAAAGATTATTGTGTGCTACACGAGCTGTCCGCCCGTAAGAGAGATTTTTTTAAAATGTATTTCGAATTATTTCTATATACCACAAATAACAGAATGATTGAATCAAACAACACAAAACGAAAACCAGCAAATAATTCGTATTCTTCGTTCCACTTGGAGTTTGCTTTGCACTTGCGTTTCCTTGCTTCGGCGTGCACGTGTAGACTCCTTTCTGGATTTGGAGAAGAAGTGAGAGCGGAGTCAGGGGAAGGTGCGCGTGCTTGCAGGGGCGTCGGCTTTCCAAGCGAGCAAGTAACTCATGCGGGAGCAGTTTGACCTGACTGGTTTACGTATATACAAGTGAGGTCTCCAACTGCATTTGTAAAAATACAACTCCAATATCGTAAAGTAATAAAGGGTTTTCCTTAATATTGTTTGCATTGTAGCCTGCATAACGTGATATATCAAAATCTTCTACCAAACTACCTTTTATTCATTGGAACCTCCTAACACTGTTGCAAACCGATTGTGCAACCAGAGTCATTTTGGGATATAATTATTGTAAATTAATATTATTAACAATTTTTCACTACATGTTTTGTAGTATTGGGACAGCCATAATCCTGTTAACATCCGTACTTAAAGATTTCGTTAAAGATAAATAAAACAAACACAATTAATTTTCACTTCAATCCAATAGCATTCTCGTAATATTGAAGCAAGAGAACGCCGACGCCACTATACAGGACGCATTTCAACTGTACTTCATCCGCTCATTTTCGCTCTGCCACCCAGCGCGACGGACAGACACACGCCCCGGCACGATAAATGTTACGTCCCGACTACTGAAATTGAATAAAAATCCGCGACGTTTTAACGATACCGTAATATGACGTTCGGAGATACCCTATCTGGCCTCTTTTATACCCTCGCGGAAACGGTCACTTAATAAATCAAACGGCCAACTAAAAGTAGGCGGCAAACAAATGGAGTGACGAGCGTTAAAACTTTCCGAGCATGTACAACGATAATTCTTTGTGTGAACCGTTAGTTATATCGCGCTACAACTCACACGAGGCCTGATGTAGCGTCCCTTCGGGAAATGAATGGCGCACAACTTTCACTGCACCATGCGGGTGGGGGGTGGGGGCATGGGGGAAGGCCGGAGCCAAGCAGGGATCCGATTTAAATATAAACGACGCGGGGGCGCATGACGGGTTTGTAGTGTTGAAATTGAAGCGAGGGCGGAAAGTGAGCGTGTGCGCGTTTCGCCGGAAAATCGACGCTATCTGGCGTCGATCTGCTCGCGGGCGAGCGCCGCGTCGCCGCCATAGAAACGTTCCATTCGTTCTGGCGCAAACTCTAAGAGGTGTTCCCTCGCTGGAGCGCCGGATCGGATCGCGAGGGAGGGCGTGGCCGCCGGAGGGGGAGGGTGGGCGCCGATAAATCAGACGCTATCTGCCGCGAGCGAGCCCCGGGAGCGACCGGCGCGGGAAACGCTGACGTGACGCGCACGCTCGACCGCCCGCCGCCGCCTTCTCCGCCCTCGTGCCCGTATTTCTGCCAGACGCGTTACTCGCGCTCAATTGACACGGGCTGCAACAGCGGCAGCGGCCATGTCGGTAAAGCTCGCCTGTTTCGTGGGGCCAGAGGCTACGCGTCATCGGATGGCACCACCACGCCCACAAGCTTTATCGTACTCCATAGAGCGTGCATATCGTGCGTTTCGCAAGATCGTGATTACATTAGACAAAATTCCAACAACGACGCCAATAGATATCAGCTGTGATAGATGTACAGAGGGTTGTACAAAAAATCATTTGGGAGACACATGGGAGCATAGAGTCCAAAGGGTAAAGGACAGATAGGACACTAATCTCCCAGAAGCAATTCCTTCCTCCTCATATTAATGAGGAAGATATATTTTAGGAAAGGGGTGGTGGGGAAGGAGGTGGGCATAGATGTGAGAGAAGGGCACAGCAACGTTTCAACAACGATCATACTAAGACATATTTTTGTATGAGACATTTTCTTAAATCAAGATACAACTCTACTTTGTATTTATTTATTTGATGCATTATTAAAAATCCTCTTTACTTATTCTCCAGCACACAAGTCAATGGTCAGCATACACTGTTCTGTGACACAGACTGCGAGCGACCGCAGGGCCGTCCATAGGAGACGCGCTCAAAAGAATGGAAATAGTGCATAAAGCGGCACGTAAATTACAGAGCGGCATTGTCGCCAGTGAGAGAGCTCTGTCGCCTCGGGGGCTCCCGATCCAGCCCTAGCGATGCTCTCCCCTCCCCCGCCGCCCCGCGATACCCACGCCGCGATATCCCTCCCGGCCACCCACCCATTCACACACCCTCCCCCCCAGGCCAGGTCCGTCCGTCCGCTCGCCGTCCATCCATCCGCCCGCCCGCCCGCCTCCGCGAAGCGCTTATGCAAATCCCGACGGCGCGGCGCGCGCGGGCGTGCCTAAAGGTGACCTCTCCCATGTCGCGCCCCCGTAATTGGCCGGCCGCTGTGCGGAGGACGGGCCCGCCCCTCGTGCAATTATTGGCGCCACTGAACTGCGGGCACTTTATTCGATGCAGACACCGCTCCGAAGCGACGAGATTCATTATGACCTAAAAGCGGCCTCATAATGGAAGCCAAATTAAGGACGCGGAAAAATGGGACGGCGTTCAAAAGGAATGATCCGTATCAAAGGGAAGTGTCATGCGCAAAGATTCGTTCGTCTCGAAGGGTGACCACAAAGCCCGACAGGACAAGAAAATCACGAACAGACGTGGCCGCCAACAAAACATCCCGCGAAAGAAGTGGTATCAACAAACAGCAACAACTTGCAAACAAAATGTGTGGCAACCGCTGTGCGTTTGGCAGAAAGGGACTTGGCACGCCTGGCGCCGCGCAGCGCCACCGACGTGCGTGGAACGCTTGGCCGGCGGGGGTGGGGTGGGGGAAGAGATGCGAGCGCGGGATGGCGTGCGGACGTTGTCACCACCTGCACCGGCCATCGCCATCGCCATCGCCGCCGAGCCGGCACCGTCGCCTCATCCCGCCTCCCGCGCGCACTGAAATAAACGCGGCGAAATATACAGCTGTCGTAAAGGGGGATTTGGGAGAAAAACAAGACCGGGGCGACGGCGACGTCGGCGGAGGCAGAGCTGCGGGCTGACCGAAGCGAGCACGGAGGCGACGGCCGTGAGGAGAAGGGCGAGAGAGAAAAAAATGCCTGGCGGAAAGCGGTCGTAGGTGAGTGCGGGGCGGTTGCAAGGTGGGCGCGGCGGTGATCGCGCACGGGGGGGGGCGGCAGGGAGGGGAGAGGGGGTGCCGATAACAAGACGGGAGCAGTAGCGAAGGAAAGAGGACGACGGCGGGCGCCGAATATCGGCGGAAGGCGGCGGCGAGCGTTCGAGGAAGGCGGGCGGCAATGAAATAAAAATCAGCTTCGACGGCGCCCGTAACCGCCGCCAACGACCGGATTATGCGCCCCCGGCTCGGAGCTGACGGGCTCGAGGCCGCGCCGACAAATTCGATAGAGCGAGCCGCCGCTCTCGGCAGATGCCGTCGCCTTCCGCGGAGAGACGGAGGCGGCGAAGTCTCGAGCGGGGGGCGGGGGCGGGGGCGGAGCGCAGAGTTAATTCCTGCTCCCGCGAGATCGCGCATCGGCTGCGCCGTAAAGGGACTGCGAGGCGCGCTGCGGGGGCGGAGCGGTGTCGCTTTCCGAAGCGCACGACGAGGAGAGCAGCGGCGGAACCCAAGGCGAGAAGCTATGTCAGCCAGAGGCGTCACGACGAGGATTGTCACATGCAAAGAGACCAAGCTACAGGAAGTATACCGAACAGAAAGGACAAGGCATTTCCATTATAATTAGAAATTACTGTCGAAGTGTAGAAAGAGATCAGAGAAGAGAAAATGAAGACAGATGAACGAATTCCGATAAGTAATACTCGTAGAACAGTTATACTGAATTAATAGCACTGACTCCAATGTGATCGCCAATACAAGTGCCACCACCAGTGGAGAAGGCGAGGCAAGTGCAAGCGCAAGAAGGGGGGAGCCGGAGCAGCGCGTCGCCGCCTCGTCGAAGGCACCGAAGTCGTCGCGAGCCCCCGGGGAAGAGGCGGACGTCGTCCGACCTCAGGCGCGGCGGCGACGGGGACGGCGACGGCTTCTGTTTCAGAGGGCGAGGGGAAGCATTACTGTCAAGGCGTGCCGCCTCCCTCGGCGCCAAGGCTGCAGAGCTACTCCGGGGGCTCCTGAAAGGAGAAGGGCTACTCCGCTGCTCCAGTCGGCGCATAGACCGTGGCGCACGATCCGTCGTTTCCAGGAATGCGTAGTAATGCAAGTTAATGATTATTCTTGTAGATTTCCGTTTTAACGTTTTTAATGAAGATGATAAATAGTATCTCTAAACTGTTTTCATAGTGCTTCGTAGTAATTACTTTCCGGTGAAACACTAAATTTATCCCTAGCATTGTTACAAAATTAACTTTTACTTGTACATAAATAAGTAAATACCGTCGACTTTATTATATAAAAAAAGTCATCATTGTGATGAAGCATACACTTTAAACCAAAGTCATCTAAAATGTTCTCGTACCACTGTTTTATTGCGTTTGAGAGATTCTAAATCCATCCAATCGATGAAGAACTCACATTTGTCAGAGCATGAAATTGGTTAAGAGAATTTTACTGAAGACACTCGCTGCTCCTGATGGACAAAAACGAACAAAAAATACTCTTCAAACGACAATTTCAGATCGTGACCTTTCCATTAGGTAACAGTGGTGACGACAGCGCCTGCGAGAAGGCCCTGTCACAGGCACGCGCGTCTTGGGAGGGCGCGGGTGGGGCGAGAGCGCTGAGCAGCCGAGCGGCCGGGCGACGCCGAGCCAGCGGGTGGCGGCGAGGGCGGCGCGGGCTCGCTCGCGGGAGCTCTTAAGCCGCGGACTGGAACGGGGACAAAAGCGCGCGCGGAGACGATGGCGGCGGCGGCGGCGGCGGCGAGGGCGGCGGGGGCGGCGGGGGCTGTGGCGACCGCGCGCGTCGGCGGCAGCGCGGGCAGCGGAAGGGGGGGGGGAGGGCCGTGGATGTGGGAGAAGGGAGCGAGGGGCGGGAGAGGAGGGACCCGTCCCCGCTTTTGAATTATGAAGCCGGCGGTCGGCGGCGCGCGCTTTCGGCGTCGCGTTCATTATAGAGCGCTGGGTAAACACACCGCGATCCACCGCGATTCGCCCGGAATTATACAACAAAGCGCGGCTGGTGCGGCGGTGGCAGCCGCCCGCCGACTTCCACCGGTCGCCGCCGCCGCCACCGCCGCCCCTCCCCCTGCGCTCTTGTGTGCTCCCATGGGCCAGCGGCTGGGGCTTCCCTAACCCTTTCCCATACATTGCCCTCCCCGGTGAAAGGGGACCGGAACAGCCAATGAGCAGTTTTGGGAGACTATAGGATCCTGTGCAATAATTACAATGTGTGCGGTTCCAAGTATCCGTGTATTTACTGGAAGTAGAATGTACGTCTCTTACCAAAACAAACAATAACTTCTTTGCTGTTATGATAATATTTGTCACTCTCGCATGCTATTAATTAAAGCCGTGAGGAAATAATTACGAAAAAGTGTAATTATAAAGCAAATTACACTTTAGCATACGAGTTCAACATAAACATATGCATGGAATAAATGAACAACACAATTCGGTAGATATTGGGGATTTAATATTCAAGGTTAGAAAAATTTTGCTGAATAGCCTGGTCAAAATACGAGATTACAGTTGTTGAAAAATAAAGAGATATCCCAGCCCACACGCCTGGATATAGAGTGAGCGAATGAACACACCTCCAAAGGTCAAAGGTAGCGTAAAGAAAAAAAAAAAACTATCCACTCTCTTCTGTGTCATTTCCGAATTGCTACGCATTGTCTCTCCCGAGACCAGTTCGTCATACAAAATGGTGTCAAGGAGTTCTGCCCGTTCCGCCCTCTTTTGTCTTGAGAGAAAAGGTGCAGCAAGTTTCCAGCAAGCGCGTAAAAGAGGCATGACGGAAAAAAGAAGAGCCGTCCGCACATTCGCACATCTGCATTTTCAAATGCGTGTTGTCTCGGCGGCTGGCAGGTGCGCGGGCGCGGGGGCGGGCGCGGAGGCGGGGGGGGGGCGAGGCGCCGCGCTATTCGCCCCGAGGGACGCGCGCGGAAGCGCCCTCCGGGGGGCGGGCGCGAGCGAAAAAAGGGCCGCGCGGAGGCGAAAGCGCGGCCGAGGGGCGGGGCGGGACGGGGCGTGGCGCGCCGAAGGGCGCTGGGGCGGGGCGGGTGCTATTGACGGGAACGTCGCCGCCCGTCAGCGCGCTGTCATTCGCAGGGCCGCTGCAGACTTGCGCAACGATGAAGAGCGTTCGGCCGCCTTCCCTTCCGCTGCGCCGCCGAAGCACCCGCGCGTAGACGCAGGCGCTGTCGTAACCACAGCCGAGGCCCTTCGCCATTGCCGTTCTGCCCAGGAAATGGGAGCTTCTTGCTGGCGCTGGCTCTTGCACAACCGCGTTCTACCCCGCACCGTTCTACTCGCTGCTTCTACAGTCCTCAATGTTTGAAAAGAGATACTTTTGGAAAGCTATTATGTTATTGTTGGAGTCCTACTTCTTGTTCACTTCTTTACGAACAAATATAACATTGTTTTTTGTTAAGTAAACACAAGTCTACAAAGCCGATAATTTTCACATTTTTACATCATAACATAGCGATAGACGAAGTGGTACATTCAGAGTACTGGATATAAGCGACACCAATTTCTGCACATTATCTACATTCTCTTTTCACCCAATATTTAAATCGTTCCGCACGACTTAACTTTACCCAAATGTAATCATTCCTTTCCATCACTAGTTACTGACAGTCACTACCTCAAATATATAATATCTAGAGTTCAGTACACTTGAAGTTATGTTCTGATTAGAATCGATTTACATTGATATTTTCAGACTATTTCCATATCCCGCGTTTTCATTCCAATATTAAGTCTCAATTATTGCTACTATATGCCGCCATTTTCGGGTTGTATCACCTCTTCTCTTAGACATATTTCCTCCAAAGAAAAATGATATTTTACGGCTATCTCAGGAACCATGGACTGAGGCCAACGCCAGTGTCACTCGCTAGCGCTGCGCGAGCTCCGGCACAGACACTGCGCCGCGCCCGCCCCGCCCCGCCCCCGCCCGCCCGCGCGCGCGATTGTTCTCCAAGGCTCAGGCTGCAGCAGCAGCGCCAGAGGCCGCAGTGGTGGCGGCGCGCGTTATTGGGCAGATTATGGTAAAACGGATTTGGGCGATGCGGCCGACCGAGCGACCCCGCCCCGCAATGCTCCGGGGAGCCCCGCGAAGCGAGTTCGAGGCCAGATAGTATCGGCGGGCGGCGCAGGGGGGAGAGGCCGCGGGTTCGAAGTCGGCGAAGCGTCGCGCTCCGCTTTGGGCAGACGACCGCGGATCGAGTCGCCACGCCCACTGCAGCGCGCAGCGGAAGAGGCGGGGCTGGGAACGGAGACCCACGCAGAAGCGGAGTTCGCGAATGGAGGAAGCAGCGCGCAGAGAACTGGAGCGTGTTTGGCGCGCCCGCGCTGCAACTTTGTTGTACACGAAGTCCTGGTTGTCATGAAAGGTTCAATCTATGCGTCAGCTTTGGAGCCATCCTCTCTAAACTGTTCCTCTCTTGTAGGAACGTTTAGGCCGTAAACGGTCTTTTCGCACTTCGAACTATGTTAGACAATAATGTCGCAAATATAAAAACGAAACGAATGCACGTCAATGTACAACATAGCACACGAAACAGCACTATTAAAAGTAAATTCAGGTTTGCAACATACAAGAATTACACAATGCTAACACTATTGGCGAAATTCATGCATTTCAGCTCTAGAACCTTATTTGGAGTTTAAAAAAATATAGAATAAACAGCGTGTACTATGAAATACTAATAAGAAGGGAAATGTGGGATTGTAAAGCCATCTGATATCCCCCGAGTGAGGATGCAGCCAGGCAGCTGAGTCGATGGAACCTCAAATTCCAAAAGGCATTTCCAAAAAGAGTGCTCCTTTTACGGGAAGAGGCTTCTCTTCGCCCGGTGACAATGGCGAGCCGAATCGTGAAGAGAGAAACAGGGCGCTGCGCCTGCAAGCCCACGCCTCACGCGTCGTGGGCGGGTCGCTTCCGCCGGGCGCACAGGGCAGCGACGAGGCCCCCCACGCCCCTGTCCGTCTCTATCGGCAGTTAATTAATGAGAACTCCCAATTAAAGCGGAACCTTTACAATTTAAATGAGAGGCGCCGCCTCTCGAGATTAAAGACGGCCGTGACGGAGGCCGGAAGAGTCGCGAAGAAAGAGCCGCTCCCGCCGGACGGTTAATTGGCTGCAGATACAAAAGCGCCCGGCGCCGCTCGACCCCCGCGCCCCCGGCTCAAGTCGGCACCCGTCGAGGCCCGTGCCAGCGGCGACCGGGATCGCTCCAAACCCAATCATTTGCATTTAAACATGCGGATTTGTCGCCAGGGGCCACTCGCAGAGACTGGCGTATCCAAAGTTTGGAATGAGCTTCAGAACTAAGTTTCTCATTCACAGAAATTTGTAAGCACAAACACATCACTATTGAATTGTATCCAAACGTTGTATGTGTCTCTTCAAAACTATTAAGGTCAAAATATTAACAGTTCAAAAAATACAAGAACGTGCTAGAGATTTTCACAATAAAATAGTGAGGCAACTTGTGTGAATATTTTACCCAACTAACCACACATTAACAAAGATATCTTACGAGAAATGACTACTAAAATATGAGTGAGAACTTTAAAATGAGTACAAGTTTTAGTGGCTCATCTGTGCAGCAACTTCGGATGCAACCGATAATCATCTACTGACAACCATCGAGTTAACTATTCGAACTTTGGGTAAGCATTTAAACGACCGCACAAGAGGCAAGTGGCCGTGCGTCCAGCAGCGGAGAGCGAGGCGCCGCTCGCCCGGCTGCCCGCAGATCCAATCTTCGAGCGAACGGAGCTGGAAGTTTTCGATCGCGGCTTGACAAACGAGCAGCCGCCTCGCGCGGGTTCACACAGCGGCGCGGGGGCGGGAGCGGGGGCGGGAGCGGGGGCGCGGGAGCGGGGCGGGAGCGGGGCGGGAGCAGGGACGGGAGCAGTGGAGGGGCGAGACGGCGGGGCGGGGTGGGGGGGCGGTGGGGTGCGAGCCGGTGCGGGGCGGGTTGAGGGCGGGGCGAGAGCCGGGCAAAGGGACGGGGGCAGAGGCTGGAGCGAGAGCGAGAGCGGGCGCAGGGGCAGGGGGTGCGGTTGTAAGTATTCCGAAAGGTCGATGCACAGAGCTCGTGGGCGAATGAGTGCAGGTAAGTTAGCACGTACCTTCGATCGTGAATGTTTTTTGTGTATTCACGACCTCAGAGTAATACTATGCAGATTTATGGAATGTTGTTTTCGGAGAGAAATCAGACAACGATGCTGGTCAAGGAAGCGAAAGGAAACAAAAGATCGGTTCACAACTTAAGCTTGAACATGTCAAAAAACAAGCAAAGTAAGGCCACATGTGGTGATATCAAACTCCAAAAATTGTTGGATTGCAGATCTTACAGTGGTTGAGAAATGTTTAAACTGTACTACTAAATGTTATAAAAAATACTTCTCACTCTGATTTAGACAACTCATCCTAGTATTTCATAATTTGATAATTTTTAAATGGAAGATGATTAATATCTAACAAATTACTTCCAAAACGGACGAAAATTTAGGTCATGCATTCAATTAGTGTTGTTAATTAGAGTGGCATAAAAATGTTTTATGTGCTCTCGAATGCAAGATGGAGGGTGAACAAGGCGCCATAAGCAACACTTTGCCCTACTAAGACAATGTGAAACGGGTTTCAGTAAACTTGTTTCGCCATGTACACGTTTATTGTCCTCACGGGTGTCGTTCTCAGCTTCTATTACTTAACACTCTGTTTTATAATTTCGAGAAGTTCTGAACATTCCATGCACGTAAGTACTTTGCAACCCTGTTTTGACATAAAACTCGCGCCAACTTTCATGCATACTGAAGGTTTCTTCTTCTTCTACTGCGGGTAATTTATAAGTATTAGAATGTATGTATAACTGAATGTGTATAACATTTTTGTAATATATAGGTATACATTCAGAATTTACCTAAGATATGAAAACTACGTTTCGAGGTATTACAGGAGGATCGTAGTTGCATTTCAATTAACTAGACACCAATAAGTAAGCGGATTCATATTGCCTAAGTAGGAAATGAATATTTTAATAGTATTTAATTCACGAGAATTATAGTTTCAAAGCAAAAAATGACACCCAATTTATTATACTTAGAAAAATACTTATTGAGATATTAGTCCTTTACCCTAAGGAATTCTGAAAATGCGCGATGCACTCGGCCAAACAAGTTTTATACATAATACTTCAATGAACCTGTTGAGTTGAAAGAAAGGAGGTTCTTTGTTTGCAGAAAATGAACCCAGAAGCAAAATACAAAATATCTTACCAAAGTTTTGCGGAAAATGCAAAAAAGACGACAAAGTAACTGGAAGTAAAAACATCGAAATAAAAACAGAAAATATTTTTAAAACATAACACAGAAAAATTGCAACAGCGTTATCTAGACAGGTCTTTCGTGTGGCCAACAATGATCTTGCTTTAAGAATAGTGTTGCGTGGGCGGTGCCTCTCTGGGGCACGAAGGCAGCCGGAGGCGGCAAAGCGGGCGGAGCGGCGCGGTGCGGCGCGGGTTGCGTTCAGGCGCCGCGGGGTCGCAACGGAGGCGAGCGCCGCCGCCGCCACCGCCGCCACCACCGCCGCCGACGCCGCCGCCGCCGCCGCCGCCGCCGCCGCTCCACGCTGCGCCGCCCTCCAGTGTAATTATCCCGGCGCCGCGAGTTATTTGGACGCCACGCCCCTCTCCGCCCACTGCCCCGCCCCGCCCCGCCCTTCCCGGCCCGCCCACTCCCACACCGTTCCCCGCGCGGCACCGCGCCCCGCCAGGCCACGCGCTGTTTAGTCCGAGCGGGCTCTGTTCTCATTTGCGCGATGATTTATAGTCGGGTAAATCTCTTTAATTTCGATCTTATTTTTCCGCCGCCGAGCGCCGAACGTGCGGTCTTATCGCGCTGCCAGTTTCCTCCGAGCTCCTTCTTCAAGGCTTGTATCGCGGCGGCTTCCTGCGCCTGGCGCCTCGCTCTTTTCGCTGAACCTCAATTTATGATACCGGGGATGTGCAATACGCGGCGGAATAGAGGTAAATTCAGCGTTTCTACACAGCTTACGATGGTTTGCACGTCCCCAATATACACAAATGGGGTGATGATAATAAATGATGGTGCGTAATAACAGCCTCAATCATTCTAATCATCGATTTGAATGTATAAGCAGCGGAAGTATATTATCATATGCATAATATCGCGGGAGTAATAGCTCTCTCATCATTCTCCATAACAAGTTTATGTAACTTTTATGATACCCTAGTCTAAAACCTGCACGTGTATGGTGAAATGAGAAACCATTTGCACATCCCTCATCAGTATATATCTCACAGAGGCGAAAAGATATAAAACAAATTTCTTACCAGCACGATATTCTTACTCATGTGAACCATAATAACTGAATAATATATGAATATCAATCCCCCAGGTCTTCACAAATTTTCTTATACATATGACGAGCTACATTTGGAAATATAATAAAAATATCTCAAGGTATTCATATTAAATACGAATTTTGAAGAAATTCAAATTTTGAAGAATCAAAATATAATAAAGATTACAGAGGGGAAAGGAAATACAAGTACTTAGAGAAAAGTGAGGTGAAAGAGATGAAACGTCAATAAGATAACTGCGTAAATTGACTTCTATATAAACAGTTTAGGGCAATGAGAGATCTATTCAAGGGGAAAAATAGATAACAAAACGAACACGCAAATGGAAATAAAAAAAGGTATAATTAGAGGAAATGACGAAACAAAGCCCGAATTAGGCTGAATACCGGGTGAAAATATCAGGGTGCGAAAGTGGTATAAGGGAGTGAGCTGAATCAAGTTCATCAAAGTAACAACGGGTTGAAAGTGCGCAGAAGGCGAGCGGGTGGGCAGAGTGACTGGCAGTGGCTGCGGGCTGGCGGGGGCGGGGGCGGGGCCGTTGCCTGCGCCGCAATGGCCGCAGCCCGCGGGTGAAACCGAGTCTGAGCAGCGCGCCAGCCCGTAATTAATGCCCAGCCCGCAGCAAAGGGCTTTTCAATATCTGGGTGCACTCTGCTCCGTCGCGGGCGGGAGGGGGCGAGCCGCCCCCGCTTAGGGGGATGCACTGGATTAGCAAACTTCCGCGAGCCCAGCCGCCCGTGCCGAGGCCGATAGCAGCGAGCTCCTGCTTCCGCATGAATTAGCAGCGACGGCTATTTAAGACTGCAGGTGAAGGCACGCCTTTCCCGCGCCGCCCCCGCCCCCGCCCCGCCAGCGAGATAAACAAGCGGTACAATGCGCGGCAGGGTGGCAGTTTTATCGCACCGTTATTACCCTTTCACCTGAAGAGGCAGATGAGAAATTGAAGCGTTCTCATTTCACGCCACGCAGTCGACTTGTTTGCAGAATGAATCCAGCCTACTGGATGATTACGTTATTGATCTAATTGACATCTTCTATATTTTATCTTGCTTTTCTAGCAGAAACGACGTCAATTAAGACCTGAAAGTACATTTATCTAAATTCTGCTTTATCGATCTAATAATATTTTGAAGACAAGGAAAAGAATAATAATCACACATTCAATGTAGAATTATAAGAATACAATTTACTTTCCAATGGGGATTGACAAATGTATATATAATATATAAACGTTTACAGTGTGTTTAACTGGTACGTACTAACAGAAAAAGCAGATTACTGCCTACATTTCTAATTTCAAATGTATGCATAAATTGAGTATAAACACTAAGCAGCCACTAACCATGTAAAACATGGCAATGGCATTAGATATTCAGGAAGTCCGAAAAAACAACAATGAAACAGTTTCGACTTTGACAAAAATTTTAAAATTTGTTTAGGTTTTTCACAATTCCTCATACCAGATGTAACGACTAAATTCTCAAATTCAATACCTCACTGCTTACAACACACGTGACGTCATGCGACGAGGATGAAAGAAGCTTCGGTATTCACGTGTGCCGTTTCAGATCTGCCATTTTCGCGGCTCCATGCCCCAACGACAGCAGCATGTTTGCTGCTGCAGGACATTAGTACATTCAAATTTCATCAATAATTAAAAGATGTAATCACCATTAATTAAAAATAGCAGCTAATATTCTAAAAGAACCAGAAGATTTGAAAAAATAGGTAATATTTTTGGAAGGTTTCAGGTCGTTAGGTCCAGGGACAAAATGTCTAAAACTCGTTTGCTCTAATAAATAGGACTTCTATTGCTAACCAGGTCTAATGCTATGTAAATTAAACTTTTGACAAGAGAAGCAAGACATTCTAAATTTTTAAAACATATATGAGATTCTAGGACAAAAATTAATAAGAAACATACAATTTTTGATTTCATGGACGTAAACATCGACCTATATTTAATCGAATATACAGTACACACATTTCGTCGAATGAGAAACTTGAGAAACGAATGAAGGGAGACAGGTCATTCAAGAAACTTTTGGAAAAATTATCAAATGGAACAAGAAAGCGATGTATAACCAGACGTAATGTATGATTAGATGAAATTGGAAAAATTTCATCCAATGACCTCGCCTCGCCTCGTCTCGCCTCGCCTCGTCTCGCCTCTCGCCCCGCTCGCCTCGCCTCGCGCTCCCGCCTCGCTCGTCTCGGCCCTCGCCGTCCTCCCGCCTCGCTCCTCCTCGCCCCGCCTCGCCTCCCTCCTCGCCCCCTCGCCTCGTCTCGTCCTCGCCCCGCCTGCCCTCCCCTGCCTGTCCCCGCCTCGCCCCGCCTCGCCCCCGCCTCGCCCCGCCTCGCCCCCGCCTCGCCCCGCCTCGCCCCGCCTCGCCTCGCTCCCCCGCTCGCCCCCTGCCTCGCCCCGTCTCGCCTGCCTCGCCCCGGCCCCGCCTCGCCCTGCCTCGGTCTCCCGCCTCGCCCCTGCCTCGCCCCGCCTCGCCCCGCCTCGCCTCGCCCCGCCTCGCCCCGCCTCGCCCCGTCTCGCCCCGCCCCGCCTCGCCTCGCCGGTCAGCGCACGCGCAGCAAACCTTGTCTCTCCCTGCGTTTCGACCGAATTAAAAAAAAACCTGTGCTGTCCACGCAAGGGAGGGCCACCTCCACTGCCTCCAAATGTTCGATTCTCCCACCTCGCGCGTCAGTCAGATTAAGTAGATGCTTCACGCTCGGGAAGGCGAAGAGCGGCCAGAGATGGGTCGACGAAGAGTCGCGTGGGAACGTGGACACATTGAAACGAAAGGTGCTGATACGTGGAGAAAAGCGCAACAGGAAAAACACATTACGTTGACTAATCACAAGTCGGGTAAACCGGAAAGGCAATAAGATATAGAAGGGGAATCCGTAAAATGGTAGCAAAGAAATCTCTGGAAGTTGTTGAAATAAATTAAAAATCAAAGTTGGGGTATTATAGTAACAAATAAGCAGGTGAGCCACGTGCACTAATACACAGAGCGCTAGGAAATTCAATTCAATTCCATGTGTGATTGGAGAAGAAAGGTAAAAGGCACCTATATCACTGAATTCATGTATACGATCACAAAAGGTCGTTCTGATGACGTATGGAGAGAACGCGGAAGGGGAGAGTGATCAAAGAGCCGTGTGCTGTCGTGTGCTAGGGACGTCAAAGTATCGGTATGTGCGAGGTGTCGGGTCCCGCCCACCTCTCCTCCCGTGTTCGCGCTATTGCGCCGCTCGCGTCCGGGCGGAAAGAGAGACGGGAGACGCGCGAAACACGCAGAGTGGGGAACATGCGATATTGCGCTTCTGCCGCACACCTCCTGCTCCTCCTCCTCCTTGGTGGGACATGCGGGCGCTTTACTCACGGTTTCCTCGCCCGACCCGTCCCCGCCGCCACCGACGCCTCTAGCGCCGCCGCAGGCGCGGTTTCGCGTTTCATATCCCACAGCTACGGCGTCACAGCGGCGGCGGCGGCGGCGGCGGCGGCGCCAGTGTCGGTGTCAGCGTCGGCGGCGTGGGTGTCGGTGGCGACGTCGCTTCTAACGCCGCGGAGCCGCGGCGGCGGTGGCGGCGGCGGTGGCGGCGGCGGCGGCGGCGGCGGCGGCGGCGGCGGCGGCGGCCGCAACGCGATGTGATGCGACGCCGAGAGCCGGTCGCGAGGAGCCGACCGCGACGGGGAAGGCAGCGGGGAGAAGAGCCGCTTCGGAGAAGACGCCAGTTAAATAAAACCGCAGCCAAGCGATTCTTTCGTGGAAGGAACCGGGAAGCGCGAGAGACGCAAACTCAAAGTCACTCTTTCAACAAGGAAGCCTACATCTGGAGCACGCAAGCCAGTGTCATTGCCATTGAGTGATACATCTCAAACAAATGGGATAAATGTATTCGTAACTTCCATGATTTGGAACGTACAATTTGTTCCCGGTTGAAGAGCGCAAAACATTATTAATTGTTCTAGAATATCCATAAGAATACTTACACATGTAGAGAGACCCATTCTTTAAATACAATTTCCTGTACCCATCCCATTTACGCTTTTCATTCAAACGGTTGGTATGCCTGTACGTAAGTCAGCCCATGTATTTATGCACCGCTGCCCCGAAGGATTGCGGAGGGCAAATCCGACGCGATATCCGCAAGTGCGACTCTCCCTTTGTACGGAAGCTGTAAGCGCATTCCGCAGCGTTTCCTGTCGCTGGGAAGCCCGCGAGCGCCGAGAAGCAGCGCGACGCCGCGCCGGTGGGGAGTGACGACGAACGCCCGAAGCGGGCAGAGAGGGGAGTGCGTGGAGGGGGTCGGGAGAAGCTCCGATTGCGTCGCGGGCAATCTAATAACGCATGAAATACGCTCCCGGGCGTGCAGGCCGCAGCGCCGGCGGTGGGCACGGCGTTGGCTGCGGAGGGGAGTGCCCCAGGGACCGGCCGAGGCCCGAAAACAATACTCGCTGCGACTCCCCTCCCCCTCAAAAGGCGACAAGTGTAACGGAGGCCAAAGCTCAGCAGTAGACAGTGCGGTGCTGTAGTCAAGGCCGCGTACGTTTAACCTAACTGGTTTCACGAGAAAAACTGCTTACACGTTTTGTCACACTTAACTGAAAAAGTAATTGCGGAGAGTAAACATAAAGACCATTGTATCAATTATTTTTTTAGTGAATGTACAAAAACTATTAGATACGTCGTATATTTTAAAGAATATGGAAGGAAATTTGAAAAATTCTAAATAATTTCACACACACGTGAATCAAACTAGTTGATATAATTTGGTAAACAATATTCACGAAGACGTAGATATAATGTGAGATGGGAACAAACGAAAATATAGGTCTACAGTTAAAAAAATATGCGCGACCGAAAATTAGAAGAAAACACTAAACAAGGCACAAAAAAGGTAGATCTAAAAACGTACGGACACGCGTAAATGAAGTCCTACGGATGGAGCAGCAGCAGGGATTTCGGTCAGAAACAACAACAGAGGTTGGCATAAGTGTGTTGGGAAGCGGCGGGCGGCGAGGGCAGGCGGAGATCGAGATTGCGGCGTCGCGTCGCGCGGGGGAGGCGCGGGCGGGCGACGCTCCGGCACGGCGCTCCCCAGGGGGCGGCCGGGTCCCTGGGCCGGCGCCGCCTCGCTAAACCTCGCAGATAGGAGCCGAGAACTTCAGCGAGGCCGAGTGCAGGGCACGGCGGCCGGCGTGGCCGGCGGGACGGCGGCGGGGGCCGCGGCGGAGGAGTCCCGCTGGGGCGGGGGCGGCGGCGGAGGAGTCCCGCTGGGGCGGCCACGGCGGCAGTAAGACGTCGCGTCCGGCTCGGCCGCTCCCCGCCCCCGCCCCCGCCTCCGCCCGCGACCCGAATCTGCCGCTGCGAGGCGGAACCCGCCGCCACCGCCGCCGCCGCGCCGCTTTCTAATTAGCAAGGAGTGCATGTTTAACAAATGAGTTCGCAACTGCAAACTTTATCCTTAATGATCCGCGCATAATGAAAAGTTTAGCTGCGCGGCGCGGTGGCGCGCCTGGGGAGAGCGGACGCCGCGGAGGGGAACAGAGGGAGAAAGGCCGGGGGGCGGAGGGAAAGACAAGACAGCACTCTCAGGTCGCAGCTGTAATGGCGCCGCAAACAGTCGCATGTCGCGGTCCACGCGCTGACTTCGTGCTCGCTCTCTGCCTCGCGCGCTAGCGCCGGCGCTGCAACGCTGCACCGCTCCCTCCCCGCAGAATCAGCCGCGTCCCCATCGACACCGCCGCCCCCCTCCGCGCCGCAGCTACTTACGCCAGGCATTCCTTCATCCAATTTTCCCCGCTCACATAATTGGATTTGGGCGCGATCGAATTCCCGGCTCCGCAAGCGTTCAAGGTTTCCGCCTGGAGGAGCGAGGGGGCGGACGCTCGCAGCGGAGGGGCCGGTGCGGGTGATCCTGCGTGCCACCGCTCACCCAAGAGTTCACGCCCCCGTACAGACGCTGCCGCCGGAAGAAGGTTTTGCGGGCGACAGAATGACGCGTGATGCCGCACGTGGAATCCTGTAGATCATGAATGCGTGCTATTTTCTTGATTGATTGATATTGATTTTTTTTGTGTTTCCGATCGCGTCACCTGCTTTGGTCATTAGTCCCATACGTGTAGTGCATGTTTTTTGTCGGAAGATGGCGGTGATCTTCCCCCGCTGGATGGCAATATCCGGCGCCGACCTACCGTCGGCTAGTGGGGTTTCCCCCTAACCAGAACTCTCCCACCGCCCCAGCCGGGACAAGCTCTAAGCTCCCGACCGGCTTCTCGGAATATGTGGTAGTGTAGTGCATGTTAGTGTAAGTGTATGTGTAAGGGGAGATGATAGGACAAGGAAGAGGAAGGAAAGATCGCGACTAGAATGAATTTAAGACAGACAATTTTAAAAATATAATAAATAGCGCATACACACGTATCTAAGTAATAAACTGTAAGAAAATTGTATTACCTAACCAATTGAGTGAATTACTTGTAAAGTGGGGAAACAAATTTGATATGGCCTACTTTGGATACGTATCAGCCGCAACCTATCGCAGTAAATCGATTTGCGAAAAAACTGACACTGCCACACTCAATTGTAGTTAGGAAGCAGTACGTGACACACATAAAAAAATATGTACCGTGTTATTTCAAGTTCTGAAACCAAGTCGTATCTGAGAACGGTTGACAAATTTGTACCATTTTTGAACTTTTGAATCAAGTCAAATAATAAGAACTTCCCTACTAAAAAATATCACAAATATATTGCTATATCCACAGACATGTATTTTATGTTCGTATTATTCCAGATATAACGTCGGAATAAGTGCTTGATTCAATGTCGAATCGCTGACAAATGTCGGTAATGAAAAGAGGTGTTTTATATGATGTTTTGTATGGCTTCAATAAATCACGTTTAAATATTTTATTTTTGTCTACCACGTCAACTCTATTGGTAATAAGCCTGTAGCATGACATTCCCATGTAAATTGCCGTGATAAACCTGGCCCGAATCTACTCCAGAACGAAGTGAGATATTTGCACAACTTTATGATGTCACTGACAAGCTGAGACATGTTGAGAAATTAGGATGTAAAATACACTACCTTCTTATATTTACGAGCGTTTGTCTATGTCCGGAACACCACACATTCATTAGAGACATGAATTGCTGATAAATATCACACATGAACTGGTTCGTTTCAATGTGCATCAAGGGTACATTAAGTAAGAAAATGGCAGAATTAAATAATACCAGGAATTTAGATTGTATCAGAGCTCTAGGACAGGCGTGTTTTCAATCGAACATCGACCAACCATATACGTCATTCTCTTATCACTTCCGATAGTCGGAGCAACGAGCGTCGCGATCGAAGTGCGAGCTGGGTGTACGACGCCCTCAGAGCGGCACGAAATCGGCATCGCCCAAACTTCATATCGACGCCGCGCCGGTGACGGATGGCCTTCAGCGAAGGCGAAGAGATCGTACCGCGGTCTCCAAGCCGGAGGCGGAGAAAGACGCAGAGGTCGCTAGAGTCGAGGAGTGGGAGAGATCTGGGAGAAGAGAGAGTTTGAGACGAGTTGGGAGGGAGCTGGAAGGCGGATGTTTAGAGGAAATCGGGCGTAGATGCCTGCCAATGGACGCATTTGCGAAGATCGAGACTTTGAAGTGCCGGGAAACCATTCATCGTGAATTCTCACCATCCCATAGGAGTTCGCGGAGATCTCTAAGGGGTTCATTAAATTTTCCGGAACAAGCCTGAAAAGAACAGGGGCTAACTGAGATCAAATATAATTTAAACAAACCCTTCGGAATAAAACGTGTGAATTTTGAAGCACAAACATGCGTAAGACATTGTATACAAATGACGGACATTACCTTCATGAAACATTGTAGGGTGACCACAAATTACCAAACAGGTTGGCGTAAGATCAAATAAAAATATTAGTCACTTTTACAAATAAATATTAAAATAATAAAAATGTTTGGGTGATTTGCAATTGATTGCAGAAACAGGGCCACAGTTTTGAGAGCAGGGATGCCTCCTACGGACCAGCATTCACCGAAGCGAGTAAAAAGCACGCGCGTGGCACCTCGCCGCGAAACAGCAAAGGGAAAGGCAAGGCGCCTTCCGGGGGAAGCGAGCAGCCCCAGCCGCGGCCTTGGGAGCGGGGCGTCGCGGCGTTGCGGCGTCGCGACGGGGCGCCGCGCCGGCGAGAAGGGCGGCGGCCCGGGATTATTATTTCCCAGAGGCGAACGGGACTGATCGAATCGTCCGCTGCGGCCACCGGAGGCTTCGCAATATCACTCGCAAATAGGATCGCCCCCCGGCAGAGTCAATATTTTTTATACTCGCGCAGCGCCTCCCTGCACAAACAGCCGCCTGCCGCCAGCGCGCCGTTGCACAGCAGCAGACTTTCGCCCGCGATGTAGTGTGTGCGCTCGCCTGCGTCATGTTTGGTCGGCAACACTCACACAGCTACGGTTCCGGATTGTACCGAGCGTGTCGAATGCACTTCGGTATCCTCTTCTATTCCGCATGCAATCACAGGTTTCGACGTGGGCTTATAGTTCGGATACTGTATGCAGAATCGAACTCGTTACGAGAAAAGGTAGTGGAATGCAGGCGAGAACGTATAGATTCAAGGTAAAGTATTCTTTCGTCACTTTCCTTCCAGAAAAAAGAACCCGAAAAATTAAACCTATAATTATTTATTTACATATTTCATTTCATCATCATGATCCAAAATTATCGGATTTATTTACATTATAATCATATTTTTCTATTTCCGTTACGAATCTTAACTGATACACCTAAGCACAGTAATGAATAAAAAATGTCGGTCCTTGCCTTAGCTTTATCAACAATGAAAGAAAGTGAATGAAATCAGTTAATATTAAACTCCCATTCGAAAACGGTTAAATCGTGACTATTGGTCTGATTTCGTGTCGCAGTATAATCCATTGGAGTACAATCGAACTATGACTCTCTTCCTGTCGTGTCTTGTAGCGACCACTCTCTGTAAATGTTCTCCCGAATCTTTAGGCCACGCCGTATATCAGGCGCGAGTCCTTGTGCTTTAGGAACAGCCGTACACGAGAAATAGCGTGTCGACGGAACTGAGCATCTTTACGGAATACGGCAGAAATGCATTAGACCTGCAAGTTGCCATGAATATTAACTTATTTTTGCTAGGGATGTTAATCTTCTCCCTCGTATTCATGGCAAAAATATCGAGAATGTCTTCTCCGGTCGAGCACTTGAGTTCAAGTAGACTAGCAATGTAGTAAAAGAGAAAATCCGAAACTTCATTATAATTCAGAAACTAACTAAAATGAAAAAATAATTTCAAACAATTCGATAAAAACATTATTTTATTACTTGTTTGTAGCATTTAATATAATGAAAATATCATTATGTGCTGAAAAATCAAATTAGTGTTCATGTTTTAGTGAAGCATGGTTTTAGTACGGTGTGGTTTAAAGTTACCAGGCAACAAAGGTACAGAACACACGACCAATAATCGTGGTAATCTTTTTCCAGCTCCATAGCCCAAAATTAGAACATCCTCCTATGTGTCAGGAACCCACGGATAGTTTTGATTAGTTTGTAAATTTTAAATTGACTTTCAAGATTTTCGAGATCGGCTCGATATTTGGGCTCAACAACAGCTCTCGGGAACTCCATTCCCGTGCATATCATCACGTGCAAACCGTGGTGCGGGAGCCTAGGAAGTGGGCTTAGGTTATGGACTCTGTTCCCTAGCGCTATCAACTAGACGTAACACCGTTTAATAATGCCATACCGTTTCTTAAGCGGTATTAAAAGTAATTTGGGTATTCATTAAGAATAGTTCAAAAGTCAATGAAATTTCCACATTATTTTTCTTCATAAGTATCAGTTTTGTTTATGACTTAGTATAATATTGATTTGGTATCAATGAGCAAATATGAGAAAAAAGTTTCCGAAAGTGCCTTCAGAAAGACGCAAATCCTGGACCAGGGAGTATTTCTAGCAGATTACACTCGAAACTGTTATTGCGTTATTTGTTTAAGGTTTGAAATATAGATTCACGAAATGATACTTTTTCAAGCATAATTTTAATTAGGTGGTGTCGAATTTAGAGCAAACGTTGCATGGCATTGCGAGGTCGAATGGCAGTAGGCGATTTGAGTATCAACGCCATGAAGCAAGAATGCCTGCTTTTAGTACGTCGTCACGTTAACATAATTATAGGTGATTTTTTTCTACATAATAACTAAAATCTATAACTAGCAATTATTTTCTAAAAAACCTAGTCATAAAAATATTTATGAAGAATTTGGACAACGTGCAAAGTAATGAATACGGGCAAAATAATGCTCTTACAATCTACAACGCGTATAACTTTTACATCTCACAGAAGAATCTTTTCCGAGAAATTTAGAAATTCCCCAGACTGTGAAGTCTGCCTCGAGATTCTCAGCCGAGACAATTTTCCACCCCCACGATCCACGCTACATGATCTCCTGCAGTCTCGTCTAAAAAAGGCATTCGCACAGAAAAGATTGGAAGATTGCATTGCAATAAGGAAGATTGCATTCATAGTGTAAGAGTGTAAATAACGTTTAGGACATGTAAAAGTGCAGGGAAAAGTATTTCCCACTTGTCTATCACTCTCCAAAACCGCGAGACCCTTATAATTTTCATTCTTGTCGCACAAATTAGACAGCGCAGCGACCAACACCTGAAATTACGAGTCCAGTGTCATCAATTCTTTTCTTCGGCTCCCCCTCTGCTCCTCCGTCTCAGACACCCGCTCCCACCCGCAGCTCCCCTTCGGGCCAATTACGAGCGGATAATCCGCGATGCGAGCCCCGCCCCCGGCTTCTCCATCAAAGCGAGAGCGTGACGCGGCATCAAACGCCCAACCAACTGCGCGGAGGAGCTCTGCAGCCCATTAGCATCACTGCTGGCGATCGCGCTGCTCAATGTTTTAGGAATGCACATGCTACTACTTGTAATGCCTTACTCGGTAGCAACATCATTAAATGCTCAGTCTGGTTGGAATCATAAAAAAATGACTCATTCTCTTACTTGTTTTGCACTGACCTGCTCTGTAATTCTACTGTTTCTATTCATATGAGAATAAAAAACCATTTTTATGGCATGAAAATAATCAGTATATTTGTACTACGCAGTACTAAATACTTTATAAAATGTTATATTGATGATGAAAATCTACAGTTCATATAATGAGTATTCCTAAACAAAGGCTGGTTATTCAACATATCCATTCCTAATTCTTTGTACATTGAACCTGTGTCATGCGAGGGCATTTTGTGCCAGAAAAAATATTCAGTGACCCCCGATTCAACCACTTCGTGTTGCAAAATCAAATTCATATTGATAGAGAGATAACTGTCATGGAATATTTTCTGCTAGATAATGGAGATCAAATTACTGTTCTGTTACACTTTGGAAGCGAGTACATGTCAAGTCATAATATTACCGTCATCTAAACACGTCAGAATTCGCATACTAAACGAATGAGCTAGTGGAAAAGCCATTACTATGCAGAATGGTAATATGAGCATAATCGTGTTTTCTCTCGTGAAAAGACTAACAGTTAATAAGCAACATCCTACGTGAAAAGTGTTACTCCGCGGGCACTGTTTACCAGAAATGTTGTTAAAACACCATTACTTGTATATAAATTGTAGAAATAGTTTACTAGCGTCTTTCTAGTTCATGTTCTCTACTTTTATGAGGAAACTATTATCAAATACTCGGTGACAGAAAAGTTCATTTAAATATCATAGTCAAAACGTATTGAGCAAAATTCAAAATAATCCTACAAAAATACGATATTTCACTATAACTGCTAAATTAATAAACTGATTTACTAGTAAATGGAGCAACAAGAAATTCATTGAAATGTTTCATTCAATGTAACTCAAAATATACTAATACTAAAGCTTGTACTTCGCAGACCAATAATTATAACATTATCACAAACCTGTAATTTAACATTACTGGAGAATCAATGGGAAGGATATCAAAGTGTAGAACTCATCATTTAATAAAGCTCTTAATTTAATAAAGAGTAGATTTTGAATGTGTACAAAAAGTTGGTTTCATCAAAATTTTAAATGTACCACATGATACTTATAACATTAATAATATACACTTCACCAAAACGAAGTGATTGACAACTCAGAAGCAATTGGCAATTAGAAGCTTCTGGCAACTTTATGATTGTTGACCGACAACTCGCGTATAAACAAACTGTTGTAAAAATACAAAAATTAAATGGAAAGAAAACAAAAAAAGCATACGGAGAAGGGCAAAAAAATAAATGAAAACGGAAACGGAAACGAAAATTCCGTTTTCCCTCGCCCAGCAGGGACACAGGATAAAATGTATAAAAAATATAAACAATAAACCGCATCAAACCCACGGCGTGGAGCGAGCGCGAGCGCGCGCGCGCGAGGCAGCAGGTGAGAAAACTCGGATGGCGGGCGCGCGGGCGCCCAGCAGGGCGAGGACGGGGGCGGGGCGCGTGTAAACAAGCCGGCTATCGCTGACTGTTTATGTATCGGTGATGTATTAAAATTACAGCGGGCTCTATCGCCACCACAAATCACAGCGCGCGCCCGCGACGCGCGTTTTCATCTGCACAGCGCTCGCGTATCTCGACCGCCCCGTCACGTCACGCACGCCGCACGCGCCGCGCACGCCACGCCCCCGCCACGCCCCCGCCCGCGCCAACGGCACGCGTCTGTGCCATCCGCGAAAAAAGGCCAATGAAATTGAAAACTCGTCTGCTCGTTGTAGATACGGCTTGTGTTTGCATTGGTCTGCGCTCATTTGATTTTTGGGTTTTGAATTTTAGCAGCATGTATTAAAGGAGCGCTGAAATAGAAGAGGGATTTGAAACATGAACGCCTCATAAAGAGCTAGTGTAGTTTGGGAACGGTGTTTCATTTCCTGGGTGGTCTGCTCACACCGATTTGTTTTCAAACGAAGTTTGGGATTCGTTGTGATCGGCAAACCTCAGTATAGAATTTTTGTTTCAACATTGGATATTCTTCGCGGCAAAATAAATACAAAGCAGCTTCGGTTGAAATAAACTTTATCGTGTAAAAACTGAAAATGATCAGTACCAAAAATACAAATTTCAAATACATAATTTACTAAAACATCTTTCTCGAATTTTTGAGTAGAGTTATACCGCACCTATTTGAATAAACATCGAATTGAATCAGTATTTCTCCAAGTTTTCTTTCAGATTCCGTTAAGCAGAGCAGAAGCATTGTGCATTTTTGAAAGACAGAAACTAATGTTTCTGGGCAACTTGAAGTTAGGAATTAATTTTCTAAAATTAAAATCACAATGTTGAAGGGAATATTTATTTTAGAAACCTCACTGGAAAAAAAAATATACATCACATACAAAATATACATACAATCCCAACAACTGTGCAAATTTTGTATACCGATGACATGTGCTATTTTAGTTGTAGGGGGATATTTCTATATTTCACCAAAATAAGACGCGTGCGGCTGCGCCGGAATGCGACGCAGCGCCATCGCCAGACGCGACCCCGCGCAGCTCCCCGCGCCACCGGCGCGCGGCGGCGCGTGCATCCGCCGCGACGCGACGCCACGCAAAACAAACAAAAGAGGGCGGGCGGCGCGCCGGACGCCATGTTGCGGACCGCGCGTCGCGTCGCCGCGTGACGCTCGCTTCGCGCAGCTTTGGTTTATACATTCAATAGCGCGCCGAACCGGGCTCGCGGTATGAGGTATTATTCGAATCACAGAGGTGGTATTAAACGACAACAGCTTTGGCGAAGGAATGCAATAATGCATCGGCAAAACACGAGTGCGAAAATCACTTCAATTGTAAGTGCTATTGAACTAAAGGTATCTAGATAACTTTAACATGTCGTCAAATATGTTATAAGTAAATTTCTCAGATACTTTTCACGAATGTCCCAAGAAAAATCAATAAACTGGAAAAAGAATGGAGAATGCGAGTATAAAATTCATTTAATTAGTTCAATTTTAGGGCTTGGAGCTTTAAGCGGCTTTTCAAATCTGTATTAAATTAAATTAAAAACGTGTAATAAAATAGTCGCAATGAAGAAAGGCTACATCTAGAAATGTCATACACCATGAAAATAATGCGTGATGTAATGTTCTTTCATGTATGCACTTCAACCAAAGAGAGAGAAGCTCGTCATAATACAAGTCTAAATTTGAAAAAAGAGATGGAACACAACGAGAAAAGGGAATTCGGATAACATTGGACAAGCGTTTCCGGACTTACGATAAGCCGCGTTTCCGTTACACTCGAAAAAAGAAACACACCGGGAAATGAAAAATGCCGTAATTACACTCACACGTAGGTGAGCAAAATTAACATTTGCAGGCATCACGAAAGAGGAAAAGGCTTTATGGCCCTTGGACAGCATGACAAAAAGGTATAATTCCAGCAGTTGTACTTTTAAAAACAGCAATTAGAAGGGAACGTTAACTGAAGTATGTTACCCACAGAAAACAGACGATGCCGTCTGCCAGTGAGTAACATGCCAGCAAGAAAGGTTTAAAATTAAAACGGAAACAAGTATAATTTCTAGTCCTTAACTTCTCGCGCGCTCGTTTACGCGCCAGACGCTCTCCTTTTTGCGCGGTAAGCGGCGCGGCGCGGCGCGGCGCGGCGGGGCGCGCCTGGGGAAGAGGGCGGCCGAGATAACGTCCGGTGCAGAGCAAACAAGACGCATACACGAGGGGTGCGAGGGGACAGTTAAGGCGAGAATTAACGAACTTGCTACTCTGGCCCTCTATGGCCGTCACGCGAACCGCAAACAGAGAGAAGGGGGAAAAGAACGTGAACTATGAGATACTTCCCTCCCAAGAGATATACAGTTTTCTAAATACAGCTGAAGCTGCAATGTTGCATCGTATATTTTCGAAGAACAACCAAAATAGTAAGAGGTTAAAAGAGAGACTACATAGTAAGATCGTTTACCGACAAATCTTTGTTTTTTGGCATTCATTGGTATAAAAAAATCATAAAAAACAGTAAATAAACATAAATGGGCTGTCAATTATACGCAACATGGCAGAGCATGATTGAGGGATAAGTATTTAGAATTTCCAAAATATGAGCGTCAACTACTATGAACATTAGTCCTGAGTGTAGTGCACGTTACGACTAGGGAGGTGGCGATGTTCTTCCTCCGAAAGAACGTGAGATTCGGGTCGACCTGCAGGTCAGCTGGCGGGATTTTCTCACTCAAGATGGATCCCCCGGCGGGGTCCCGTCCCAACGGGGACAAGCACTGCGCTCCCCACTGGCCATGCGAGATGTTTGGTGCTGAGCGCACTTGAGTGTAAAGTGCGAACAACGGGGAAAAAAGGAACAAGCCTGAGGAAGGGAAGATCGTCCGCGTTGCGAGGCCCGTTTGTTGGGATACTGATCAGACATTCGCATGGTATTGTTCGGAAAAAACATGGATTGATTGATTGATTGACTACTAGTCATTCCGGGCTTGTCAACTGTTAAGGTCATGAGTACCGTAAGTGTAGTTCATGTTTTTTTGCTCGGGAAGTGGCGATGAGGCGGCGCCCTGTGGCGGGATCCGGCGCCGACCAACCGTCGACTAGCAGGGTTTTCTCCAACCAAGTATCTCCCACCAGCGGGGCACTACCCCAACTGGCACAAACTCTAAGCTCCCGACCGGTCTCACTGCATGTGTGGTATTGTAGTGCACGGAAGTGTGTGTGTGTGTGTGTGTAAGTAAGGGGTAGGATAAGATAAGGAATGGAAAGGAAAGATCGCGCGCGATCGCAAGCCCGTTTGGTAGAGTACTATTCGCCTGGAGTTGATCGGGGAAACCTCGGAAAACTATCGATCAAAGCAGCAGGGCGCCAGAATTTTCCTCCAGACAGCGACAGAACTCGACCCAGCTAGTGCCGAAAATTACGGCGACGCGACTCGATACCCACGATCTCCCGGTCAGATGCGCTGCAGTGACATCAGTTGATGCCCTGAGCCACATCTCCCGAAAAACAACATGAAAAATCATTGGCAGATGGTAGAATTTTCCTCTGTACATGCTTGAATTCGGCATAGCTATGCGGCTTATGTCATAACTCCGTCGCCGGGGGATTCGAACCTTAGGGCCGCTTGATCACCGACGCTGCGGACAAAACGGATGTTGTCACTGAGCCACCACAACCGTATGACAATGGCGAAAATTTCATAGGAGGAAACTTCCCCAAGGACAAAATGAAATAATATATAATATATATCATATTAAATATGTACATAAATGAATAGTGGTTTTTTCGAGATCCATTAACTCCGACACCCTTCGACCGATCTCCATGAAAGTTGACGCATCTATGTGTTTTTTCATGGGGAAGGTTTTTATTTTGTTAATTTTGTTGCAACACCACTAGATGGCGTTGCAGCACAGGATAGCGCTTTAGTTAAATGCAATTCCTAATCCAACTGGGATTCATTATTGCTGGGCGTTGCCATGTGATGTGGGGCGAGTCTGAACAGAACAAGCGGACGGCGCGGGATGAAGAGAGAGAAAGAGGGAAGAAAGAGAGAAAAAGGGAAAGAGAAAAAACGGAAAGGGGATAAGAGAAAGAAAGAAAGAAATAAATAAAGAAAGAAAGAAAGAAAGAAAGAAAGAAAGAAAGAAAGAAAGAAAGAGAGGGGGTGCAGGACAATGGGTTCTTCTAGTGTAATAATATAACAATACAAATATAATATATGCCAGATAAGAATATATAGCAATAATAAAACTATTGTATTTTTTTAACTTTTCGTGTCTTTACTTCCCAACACTCTTCGTTTTCTTCTACAAGAAACGTAATACTAAAGCTGGATTTAGAGAGCTGCATCGATACTCTGCCGAATGCCAGTATACTCACCTCGAATAGCTCGTGGTGGGGTAGCCGAGTCCATTCGCAAGCATATCGGCGAGCCGCGAATCTGGGAGCGCAAGTCGTTTAACCCAGCATCCGCGGGATCGGGCCGTTTCAGAAATTCGTAGTAAATAAAGATGCACAGCGATGGCGCCGGGCGCAGACTCGTGGTGGTGGAAAGGGAGTGCGAGACCAGAAACAAGAAAACCAGAGAACCCGTAAAAGGGGTCAAGAAGGGCACATCGAGGGCAGATTCGAATACTGATTCACGTGAGCAACAGTAGCAATAGCAGGGACGCAACCCGGTAGTCAAACTAGGATAATCGAATACAAAAGGCCGAGAACGAGCTTGTGTAGAGAATGAGTCGTCCGTAGGGGTGGGAACATGCTGAAGACCGTTAAGTGGGATTAAAAATACAAATAAGAGGCTATTGAAAGGGGTTCAGGTGTGGGGGAGTGTATTGTAGGGGAAGTAAGAATTCTCAGTGCAGCGGAAAATGCGCGAAGGAAGAGAAGGAAGCGAGAGCAGGGAGAAGGATGGGAGCGAGGACAGAAGCCCGAGCGGGGGAGGGGGGCATATTCGATGCAGGCATGTAGTTCGGCCAACGCGTCGATCCAGGGCGAGCGCTGGGGGCGGGGCCCATCCGCGCCGCGATCAACCCGCCAATCTGATATTTTATTCGCGCCGATAAAAGGGAAACGGCCGTCTTCGCGGTGCGGCAACGGGGCCTTGCGGGGCGCCTCTTCTTCCCCGACGCCCCCCGGCGCCTCCGCGCTATATAAAACGGCGCGGCCCGCAGTTACGCCTAAGTTATACGCAACCCGGCGCCGCACGAATCTCTGGCGATAAGCGGCAAATCACAAAGCCCGAGGAAATGATGGAGAGGAAAAAGATTGGATGCCCGATGCGTATCGAAAAAGTATCTTATAACTATGCGCCATAAGCCCGGGCGGGGCCGTCTACAGCGCCAGGGAAACATTTCGTCGTTTCTTCACCCCGACGCTGGCGGGCGCTTGGCAGGGCCTCAGCAGGATTTGCTCGCGTTCTCAGGCTCTCCTTCGAGGACAAGCTCAGGAATTTCGAATGTTGTCGGTTCCACACATGCATTAAGGACGAAATCATCACCCTCATTTCAAAAACACGTCGGATGCACTGTATGTGTCTGCTCTAATGTTTTGTCAAATGTCGGAAACAAAAAACTCAAATCATACGCAAGGTAACGAGAATAAAAAACTAAGATAAAATTTTATGTTTTTGTAATTGAAGTGTTTGAAATTCATTTCTTTGGTGAAGGCCAAAGGTATTTCATTGCTATTGAGATAAATTAGTCCGGATTAAAGAAACAAATATGTCACAAATTCAAGGGAGAACTTACAACTACATCGATAAAGTCTCTAAAAAAGTTCAAGACGAAAAAGGGCGCAATTTTGGAACAATTTACCACGAAGATCGTGCATTAGACTGATACATTTAAAGTATGAAGCATTTCTTAGGTATTTTATTCATTTATATTGTAATGGATGACGCTCGGGCGTCTTTCATAAGCCCGTTACCGCGGCGCGTTCTCTGACCCAGCCTTTGGAAACCAAGAGCTGCTCAAAAGACCAGCCCGTTGTATTAACGCTTCACAAAATAGGATCATAAACCCATTTCTCTTCCTAGTGCCTGTCCATCGAAGAACCTAATGACCTCTTTTCAAAAGACACACTATATTTCAAAACAAGAAGCAAGGCCAGCCCAAGTAAATGGGTTTAACAAGAGAATGATATATCAACCAATTAGCCTCAAACTTAGTGTGTAGGGTGACTTTCCATGGTCGAATGGACATCGCGAGGAATCTAGCACGCGACATCATAAATTAAGAGGTAATTAAAATAAGAGGAGAAGGGGAACACAGCCTCAAATCACATCACAGAAGTGAATAAAGGTTATGAAAGCATTTCCGTCGTCAAATCAAGATACGATTCCGGAATAATATTCTCGAAAGTATTTCACGAAGACAAATCGAAAAACGTAAACGAGAGAACATAGTGGAATGCCCTTTTTTGGGGGGGGGGGCAGAGTTCAGAGAGCGTAAGAATAGAAGGGAGCATGACGGTGCCTTGGTCAGACGTCGCAATAAGCCCTGCCATTGTATAATATCACTGTTTACGTTCGTTGCTCATTCTACATTGAGGGTCAAAAGTTACTCGTCGGCAAGATGTGACAGAGCTTCACACATGCTCATGTGACATCTTGGATGTTGAGAGAGCGTCATAGTCGCAATAAACTGATAACGACCCGAGAGTCGTGACGGCCGCGCTCGCGAGTGCCATATGTGAGACCACTGCCCCATGTCGCGTCACTGGAGTTCCATATCATCAACGAGTTCCACTGCGCCAGCCATCGACACTCACGCGACGACGTAGGGCCGCCTAAGTCAGTCCAGAAATGCCCAGGCGGCTGACGGACTGATGGGGTGACTTCCACACACCGAGCAGCGAGCACCAATCAGATGACGCATGGACACTCGTCCGGGTACTCTACCGTTGTCAGAGAACACTGGTTAAGATATCATGCCATTAAAAACATCCCCTTATGTACCGCTATGCTCCAAAAGACACTTGATTTTTAAAAAAATGTGCAGCGTTTATAAGTAACGTAAGGTTCAGCACGTTATGCTTTGAAAAGAAGCAAACAAATCATGGAAGAACCAATATCATTAGTGTCAATGCATGTTCTTATAACAAGTTAGATGAAAATTGAGTTTTTTTATTTAACTTTTTTAATATTAATTAAGCATTCGCCCTTCTGCCCCTACCATTCGAAAACCAATGTATGTGTGTGTGTGTATGAACGTGTGCGTGCGCATGTGCGTTTGCGTGCGCGTGCTCGTGCGTGGGCGCTGTACGTTATTGAACCTCCACTCTACCTCACGTCATCCCCAACTTCAACACTCCAATGCTCGTCGCGTGACCTGGTTCTCTGTTTTGCCTTGTTCCCTCGGCACTCGCAGCTCGGATGCATCACAATACATTATTTTGAAGTAAATAGGTCCACCTCATTTGCATGACGTATTACTCTTTATACGTGTTATCTTTAACAAGTAAAGAAGTAGTAGATGTAATTGGCGCACGGATCGGATGATTTATTCTTTCGAATTTCCTGGCGCGTCAACGGCTACGGCGATTATTCCCTCAAGTGAAGTTATCATTTAATACGGCGGTGTTCTTTCTCCGCTGGATGGCGAGATACGGCGTCGACCTACACTTCAGCTTGCGGGATTTTCCTCCCCAGGAATCGTCCACCCCCCAGTTGAGCAGCGTCCCAGCCAGACCGGCACCTAGCTCCCGATATGTGAGGTAATAAAGTGTATGTAAGTGTGAGTGAAAGTTAGGCAGGAAGGTAAGAGAAGAAAGAGGAAGGAAAGGTGGCGCGCTGTCCGTGGTTCGTTTGTAAGCGTTCTGTTACAACAACCGTCTTGTATTGATCGGAGAAAGCACGGAAACCTACCGATTAGAGCACCCGGTGACTATAATTCTCCTCCAGACAGCGATTAAATTCGACATGGGTAGTGTCGAAACTTCTGCGAACGTTGAGAATCGAACCCGGACAGAGGCACTGCAGCAACATCAATTGATATCTTGGGCCACCTACGCCAGTACGTCATATGAAGATAAATATTCAAACACTAACTCAGTGTTGCGAGTCGACCACTTTAAACGTTTTTAAAAAGTATTTTCATATTAACTATTGTATGTGATATGGAAGTTCATAATAAAAAGAAATTTGTAACATCTGACTAGCACACCTTCTTTTGGGCGAAGTGCATGAAAAAGTATCGATTATGGTTAAAAATTAAACAAGAAAAAATTCCAAAATATCCAAAATATCCGACATACGCTGTTGGAGAAACTCCCAACTTGCCCGAAAATGTGTCCTGAAGCGCGTAGTCTTTCATGGTGGTACATTACTGAGAGGTTCCGGGACAATAGGGCATTCAAATTGGCGCATCCCATCCTTGGGCCACATTTTATTACATACACTGCGCAATTATAGTTTGCGGTTCGTTTGTGACGTCCTGACCGCGACCTTTTTTGTCTACTACGTACTACATGATAATTTCCACACACGCGTCAAAAAAGACACCTCGCTTGCCTCGAATGGTGAGCCGACTGAGGACTAACCCTGGGCAAAGCTCACACGCACACACACACAGATTACCCTATTACTGCACTAGGGTATATCAAGCAAATAAGTAAATTCATTTGTAAATCGAGGTCTTCCAGCAAGGACAATACGATCGGATAAGATCTAGCTGACGGGTCGAATTGTAGGTCGACTTCTCTCCCAAACTTCCGCGGAGGAATAAAACAACGCAATGCTGCTAGCACAGCCACCACTGTCACTACCGCTGCCGTCGTCACCTCCGCCTGGGTCTCCGGCACCGCCACCTTCGAGAAAGTACCAGGTACTCACCGCCGCTGGGTACCACAGTCCGAGTCCGAGTACTCACCTGCAAACAGAGAACAGACCGTAAGCACACGTGTACACAGCAGAACCCCACACGCGCTCGCAACTCACACACTCCCGCAAGGCCGTACAAGAGGAGAACCGGCGGGGGATTGTCAATATTTCCCTTCATGCTCCCGAAATCAAACCTTATTGGGTACGGAGAACCAAAGATAAAGCGACTAGAGAAGAGGAAGACGGAGAAAGAGATGGGCATGGTGAAAAGGAAGCGAACAACTCGAAAACAGCGGCGCACAAAACTAATCTCATCGAAACACACAGACACACACACACAGCTCGCTCGCCCACACAGCGCGCGGCGCCATTACGGCAGAAAAGGAAACAAACTTACAGGGATGAGAAACAAAAGAAAACATGAAAGGAGAGCACCGCCGCCACCACCACGCCACCAAAAAACACACGACAAAGCCTGCGAACAAAAACCAGACGCGTTATCAGCAGGCGGCGGGTGAACGACTGGGCTGGCGGCTTCGAGAGTAGCACGAGGTGCAGCAGATATCTCATGAAACGCGTGAAGCACGAACGTGACAGAAGGGCATTTTGTACGAACGACAGATAGCGCCCGGAAATTGGTAGCTGGCAACAAAATTCACGCCCCGCTCTCCGAGAAATTATTTTTAAAATATCTTTGAAGTGTTGCCGAACGTGTAAAGTAGGGGAGAAAGGGTAGAGAGTTGATGTCCAATACCCTGATGGCAGCCGAAATAACATTCGGCGCACGCAGCGACGTGAGATCAAACGAATTCGGCGGTAACGCGGGGCCCATTGTTAATTTGCAAAACGACAGCCGCGAACGGCCTGTCGAAATGCCGGATCGGCAAAACCCGCGGTACGGCATTCCCCTCTCCAATGCAAACAACGAAAATTCGAAATAATATTGGTAAATATTTG